>VDFB02270651.1:13246755-13312388 GCA_007258455.2 Sequoia sempervirens | reverse complement strand
TTTATTTTTCTAATTAATTTGTCTCATTTATTCTCCACCGTCGATCCGATTATCTGAGATTTTATTCTGACCATTCTATTAAGGATTTTTCCCTAACCCTAATTAGGGATTCTCAGACTTAATCTGGACCGCTCATTCTAGGTTCTCATCATCAATTAATCTCGTCCGTCTGCTTGAAATGGCATTTTCTATAAAATGTCATTTTCCTCTCACTTTTCGGGGACACACGCACATGCTGACATTTTGCATAGGCATTATAGGCATTTACTTTCACACTTAGTCTTTCATATGCAATTTCAATGTTTATTATAATCATTTGATCAAGTCATGGCAATGTTTTAGGCCTAGGCATTTGTCAATCATAGGCCTTTAGACATAGGCATTTAGACTTTCCAGTAAATCCTTCAAGGCTTGTTGTAGGACTTAGGCATTTTCAGATTGCTCGAACAAAGAATTTGAGGGCAGCATCATCCAGCAAGTAAGAAGGTGCTATGGAGGTAATCATGGGAATTGCAAGTTGCAGGTATAATCATCTTATTGCTTAATTTCCTTTGTACTCTATAGAACTTTGGGTTTTTGTCATTTTACTTTGATTTAATTGATCTAATCTAATCCCTAGAAATTACCCTCAGTTACAGGTAGGATGTCCCTACACCGCCATTTCTTAGCTACAAAATCCTCACATCCTTCCACCATGCGACTTCCGCACATTCAACTTCCACATTCCGCAAAATGACCAAGACTTCAAGCAAAAAAATTAAGGGTGATTTCATGGATGCACCAAAAAGCTTAGAAATCAAATTTGACCAAGTAAAGAGACCTAGTAGGTTCTGCCATGCAGAACTTCACTCATGAAAGGCCACCATCCTTTGGCCATTTCTTAACAATTATGACCTAATGGATTCCACCTAATGGCTTCCACACCTTGATCCTCTGCAAGAGCTTTAAGGGTTGATCTAACAAAGGGAACTGATACCAAGTGCCTCCATCAAAAATTTGCACACTTTCCCAATAACTTCATGCAAAATTTCCCCAAAAATCCAAGCATGCATAAATTCACCATCGGGTGGCCACTTTTGGAAGTCCATCTTCCCTGCTTCATTCCTTAAGTCTTTCACCCTGACGGCTTCCGTAGGACAGAAGCTCGCACCTCCAAACCCGGATTGCTACAAAATTCACAAATAAGCTTAAAATGATAAATTGTGATGGATGTTATGATCTTTTAAGGGTATACATGTGCAATTAATTATATGTTTGCATGATTTAACTAACATTTTCTATCCTAATCCATCAAAACACTTACTACACCTTTCATGTGCAGGATTTATGGAACCTATTGGGGGACTAGTGGAGAAGTCGGTTGAGAAAATAGACAAAGGAAGGAAACTAGCAACGACCCCTAGAGGAAAAGAAGAGAAAGATAAAATGAAGTATCAGTTCCATGGGGTCAAGTGCACCTTGAAGATTACCTCTAACTAGGATAAGGTCACAGACATGGACCTCAGACATGTCAACATCAATGAATTTAAGAAAATGGTTATGGTCAATCCTACGACAGAGGAAGCCTTAAGAATCAATAAAAGTGAGCTTGCAATGGTAGGAGGATTTCCTCTGACTCTAGTGGCTCTATAATTATTGATGGCTTGTCGAGAGTGTTATCACCCTTAGAATAGAAGGATAGTCATCGGGGATGGAAGAGTACTGGAAGACCTGTCTCCCCAGTCCATCAGAAAAATGTTTGGCATTCTCGTGTTTGATGAAATGGAGGAAGTTGAAAAGGGATTCGCCTTGAAGGTATGGAAAGAAAATCCTATTGGCTGCAAAAGGACCATCAACCAGACATGGTTGAAGGAAAAGAGGGACAACACTAACAAGGTTCCTCAAACACTTATAGAAATTATTTTTTAGAAGAAGCCAATGACTTAGTCACGCTTCTAAGCAAAGTAATGGGCCTCCCCACTATTGGTAACACAGGGGCGGACAACTAAGAGGGGGGGTGAATTAGTTGTCACAGAATTTCAAACTTATTCAACTTATTAACCTTATTCTCAAATATGATCAATAACCATGAAAACATAAATCAACAACACATAGAAACACACATAACACCAATATTTTTTTTTTACTTGAAACTCGTTAGGGGAAACCACTGCGGAGGTCAGCCCCCAAGATTATACCTCTTAAGTATAGTGCTGAATTAGGAATGGGAATGCACATGCATTCAAGTCATCACTGCTCGTTAGCAAGGAAGCAAGACTCCACTATCTACAAAAAGATTGGTTTCAGTTATCCAAGATTTTAATCCAAGAAAGTATCATCTACTGTCTGGACATGTTTCACAAGGCCACAACACTTTTCACTCTTCACCTTTCTTCGATGACCTCTACTCTTCTCTAAATATTTTAGAACATTATTTTCCCAATAACTATGCATTCAGTATAAAACAATTTATATATATCCAACAAGAAATTACATTGTTACGTCAGCCTCAATAAAATAATAAAATGAATACAACCTGTTGGCCCAAAATAATAACAATTATTAATGTGAATCAACCAAGGTCAGACACAACATAGTGAAGACCCAAAATAAAATTATCAAACACAAACCACCTTCAAAATTAATCATCAAAGATCCACAAAACACTTCAACACCCTATCGGCCAAGAATAAGAAAAACATGAACATGCAAGAGAAAATCTCGAATCATCAGAAAGTACACAATGACTATGATGTGTAACACAGATAAAGCATGATATAGAAACATCCACAAGCATCACAAATCACAAGAGAAGCATTCACAACAACTGCACTAACTAAAATAGCATCATCTTCGATCAAGAACACCAACTGAAGCAACAAAAAACCTGTCAAAATAAGAATCTTCATAACTCTATCAAATCTTCACGCGGATCTCTGAAACTTAATGTGATAAAATAGATGATACTCAAAAGAAACCCCTTTAATCCACAACCCTCATCAATGTACTGAGCTAAATCCAACGATTGAAACTTCACTCCACCAATCGACAACTCCACAACTTCTATTTCATTACAATTTTCACAATATCCTCGACATATATAGCTTCTAAGACATTAATTCCAATAATGTTGACATCAATGAAAACCACATATCAGCAACACAACCACAACATCCAACAATCTCCCCCTTTGGCATTGATGGAAACACATGATGTGAAAAACACCATCAACACAGCTATCTTTAGCACTTACTCCCCCTTAGGTTTTGACTCTTTTCTCCTCAATTCTTTTACACGACTCTACTTCCCACATGACTCTTCTCTTAGATAATTCATCATTTTTCATATGACTCTTCTCCCCCTTTGACATCAATGACAAAGATCTCTTTTCTCCACACAAGCTCTAAACCACATGTCTAAACATCTGACTACTCCCCCTGAGTAGCAATCACCACAACATCAATCCAGATCAAGATATGACTATGAAATGCATGGATTGATGCAAGTTAATGCATCTTAGTTCTAATTATGAGGGGTAATCACCCCTAGATTCCCTCTGAGATACTCAAAAGTATTCTTAGGAAATGGATTTGTAAAGATATCTACAATTTTTTCTTTAGTAGGCACATACTCCAATCTGACTCTTTTCACTCACATTCTCTCTCAAAAAGTGAAAATTGATAGATATATGCTTGGTCTTTGAATGTAGCATTGGATTCTTAGAAATGTTAATTGCACTTGAATTATAATAGAATATATCAATGGGTTCATCATACACAACTCTGATATCTTTCAACATCTACTTCATCCACAATACTTGAGTACAATTGTTAGCAACAACAATATATTTTTCCTCAATAGTAGATAAAGAAATGGCATTCTACTTCTTAGTTAACTATGAAATCAGCTTCTTACCCAAGAAAAATGCACCACCACTAGTACTATTTTTGTCATCCACATCACCTGCCCAATCACCACCAGTAAAATCACTCAAAGTAAGATCGTCATCTTTAGGATACCACAACCCAAAATCAATTTTCCCCTTCAAGTATCTTAAAATCCTCTTCACAATAGTTACATGAGATTCCTTAGGATTAGCTTGAAATCTTGCAACAATGCATACAACATTCATGATATCTGGTCTAGTTTTAGTCAAGTAAAGCAATCCACCAATCATTGATTTGTATCTAGTCTGATTTTCTTTTAGAGAATCGTCATCTTGTGTCAACTTGCATCCGGTCACCATAGGTGTACCAATTGGCTTTGAATCTTCCATACCAAATGTCTTTAACAATTATCTCACATACTTGGACTGAGATATGAAGATCCCTTTATCTAGCTGAGTAATTTACAATCCCAAAAAGAATTTCATCTCACCAATCATAGACATATAAAACCATTCTACATCTCATCAACCGCATCAAACCATCATCTCCTCCAAAATAGATATCATCAACAAAGCTCTTTCAATCAAATATTTCACAGCGATCAATCTTGAAATACAAATTACGCAATACCTTTATTGAATCTAAGCTCTAACAAGTACTTGTCCAATCTCTTGATACCGTGTTTTGGGCTGCTTAAGTCCAGCTACAATGCTTTCTTCTTAACCGACAAACCATATTCCCTCCGACGTACCAATTGAAACTATCAGTTGCTCAACATATACCTCTTCTTTCGGCCAACGTAGCCAAGTTGACTTGACATCCATCTCAACATTAACCTTACTCTTTAAAGATAATGAAATAACTTTGCTAGTCAACTTAGCAACAAGAGAAAATTTCTTCAAAAGTCAATTCCTTCCATCTAGAATATCCTTTACACTAATCTTGCTTTTGTTTCTAACAACTTCAATTCCATTTAGCTTCTGTTTCTTCCATTTAGTTCCACCACATTTTTTCCCCAGGTCTAGGAACAAGAACCATGTATTATTCTTCAATTCTTGTAGATCTTACTTCATTGTTTCCAACTCAATGTTCATCTTGCATGCTTCATTCACACCATTTGCCTGCCTTGAAATCGCATAATATTCTTCTACAATTTTCTCCAGTTTAACACCTTGTTCTTATCACCTATAACTGATTCACTATTTAGTCTTACATACCTGAGTTTTTGTAGGAATGTTCTTGAACTTTTGGCTCTTGTGATCTCTCTTCTGCACTTTTACTAGTTCCTTCCTCTTGATTTTCTTGATTCACCGGAATGATCTAGACTTGATTTTGAGTATGAACTATCTTTCCTATGACTGAACTATTATTCTGATCATTTGAATCATATCCAAAGGTTCTAGATGGTCTAGCTATGTTTTCATCAACCTTGACATTTGCACTTTCAACTACTTTCAGCAATCATAGCCTTTAGCCTCTTAGTAGTAGAATAAATCAAAATATTCTTCATCACTCCTAGCATCAAAATTCTATATCTTCATCTCTTCCTCGATATAGCATATACCCCAAAGATTTTGGAAATATATAATAGTAGGTTTGTCAGTCCATAGCTCAAAAGGGTCTTTACCAAGACAATTCCTTTGGACTTGTACCGGTTGAGGATGTAAAAAAAGGTACTCACAACTTTCTCCACAGATGGCGAGGAACATTTTCCAACATCATAGTCCTAGCAAAGATCTTGAATTGTCTTGTTCTTCCTTCAAAACTCCATTTTGTTGAGGGGTCCACTTGTATAATTGTCTCATCCCATGCACTTCACAAAAAGAATTAAACCTCATGGGAAGAATTCACCACCTCTATTTGATCTCAGAAATTTAATCTTTAGACCTATCTCTATCTCAACCATAGCCTTAAAAATCTTGAACTTCTCTAGAGCTTCAGATTTCTCCCTTAAGAAAGTAACTCACATCATTCTAGAATATACTGACAGTAGCATGAAGTACCTATCTGTAAACTTATATGACTCTAGAAGGACCACACACAAATCATTATGAACAAGTTCAACACTTCATTTGAACAATGTTGTTTTCTCTCAAATGAAATTTGTTTGCTTCCCTAACTGACATTCCTTGCATATAGTATTAGTAGGCTTTACCAACTTAGCAAGATATCTCACCCTGAGTAGAACTTATCTTGATAATATTATCAAAGTTTACATGGCACATTCTCCTATGACACAACCAACTTTCATCAACTTGAGAAATCAGACAACTTTTACTAGCAGCATTCAGGTGAAAGATGTTACCTTTTGTTTTTGTACCTGAAGCAATCACATTTTTGAAACATGCCAATATTCTATACTTACCATTCTTGAATTGAAGATTGTATCCCTTGTCAACCATCTATCTGACACTCAAGAGATTATGCTTCAAACCTTCCACATAAAGAACATCATCATTATTATTCTTACCATCAAGAGAAATGGATCCTCTGCCATGGATTACACTAGCTTTGTCATCACCAAATCTTACAACACCACCATCATACTTTTCCAGGCTCACAAATTTGCTTTTTTGTCATGTGATGAGAGCATCCACTATCAATCACCCATTCATCTTTCTCTTCAACTCGAGCAGCTAGGGCTTTCTCCACATTTGAGTAATTAACAGATTCAATAGGGGTTGGATCATTTTCCTTGATAGCAATAAATACCCATTCATCTTCACTTACATTCCCTTTATCAGATTCATCATTTGTCACACCTTCATCAACAGCATAATCGCACTTTCTTTGAAATCTAGGCTTGTTAGGTCTTGGCTTAGGGACTCTTTCCAGACACCTTGATGCAAAATGACCTATCTTATTGCAAGAAAAACATTTAATAGGTAATTTCCCTTTATAATTACCTTCTCCTCTAGATTCCCTTTTGATAATAAGTGCTTCAAGCTCCTCTAGCTTTCTCTCCTCTTCTTCAGTCTCTCTCATTTCCTCCTCATACTTGAATACCTTTCTAGATGAACTTTCTCCCAAATCATATCTCTATTTATCTCTTCTAGAAGTAGTAGCCTTGAATGCAAATTCTATCTTAGGAAGAGTGTCACCAAATTCACTCAACTCAAAAATAGTAAGCTTACCAATCAACATGTCTCTGGTTACATTTGTTCCAGTCTGAAGCTCTCAATAGTAGTAGCTTTGACTTTGTATGCAGCAGGCAAGGATCTAAGCACTTTAGCAACAATCTTCGAGTCTTCCAACTGTCCTCCAACACATATGATACCACACACAAGTTCATTCACTCTTTGCATGAAAGTAGTAATGCTCTCATCATCGCCCATTCTCAACAATTCATATTTCCCTTTTAGACTTTGTAACTTAGCATTCTTTACATTAGCATCACCTTCATACAAAGTTTCCAAATTTTTCCATATCTCATAAGCAATCTTCAGATCTATAACATTTTTCATCTCAGAATCAGTCAAAGCACTCAACAATGCTTCTTTAGCCCTGATATTGTACTCAAAATCCCTAATCTCAGCAGTAGTAGTAAGACCATTATGAGTAAATAGCATACCTATTGCTTGTAATTCTCCAGTAGGGTTCACCAATGCATCTTAGATGGCACTCCATTCGAGTCTTCCACAGAGAATAATTTTTTCCATCAAATCTCGGACTATCCTTCTTGTATGTCATCATCCCGAATCACCTCAAGTTGTTAAACTTCTTCCAAGGAACCTGCTCTGATACCAATTATTGGCAACACAAGGGTAGACAACTGAGAGGGGGGGTCAATCAGTTGTCACATAATTTAAAACTTATTCAACTTATTAACCTTATTCTCAGATCTGATCAATAACCATGAAAGCATAAATCAACAACACATCAGAAACACACATAACACCAATATTTTTTTACGTGGAAACCCTGTTAGGGGAAAAACCACAGTGGAGTTCAATCCACAAGATTATACCTTGTTAAAAGTATAAAGAAATTTGAATGGGGAATGCACATGCATTTAGGCACACTGCCTAGAGCTCACTGCTCAATGACAGAAGGAAGACTCATTGTCTTACAAAATATTTGGATTACATCCACAGGATTTGAACTGAGAAAATAGCATTTTCTAATGCCTAATTACAGTTTCAGTTAAGCACATGAACATGTCTTCACTCTTCTTCACTCTTCTTCACTCTTCTTCACACTTTTCTCTACCTTCAAAAGATTTACAACATTATTTGCGCACACCATGCATTCAAATGGTATAAACAATCACTTATATATATCTGCAACAAGAAATTACATCGCTACATGTCGGCCTTAATAAAATAATAAAATGAATAAAAACTATCAGCCTAAAACAATAAAAAATATTAATTCAAATCAACCAAGGTTGACCACAACATAGTGGAGACCCAAAATAAAATCTTCAAACACGAACCACCTTCAAAAATTAATCCTCGAAGATCCACAACACGCTACAACACCCTGTTGGCCAAGAACATGAAAAACATGAACACACAAGAGAAAATCTTGAATCACGAGAACAACGATCAATGTAGACGTGCAACACAGATAGAGAATGATATAGAAACATCCACAAACATCATGAATCACAAAAGAAGCATCTGCAACAACTGAACTTACGAAAAACACATCATCTTCATTTAGGAACACCAACTAAAGCAATAGAATGACTGTCAGAATACAAATCTTCATAACACAATCAAATCTTCACGCGGATCTCTAAAAATTAATGTGGATAAACTAGATATACTCGACAAGAAACCCTTTAATCCAGAACCTCTGATCATCAATGTACTGAGCTAACCAATAGACTGAACTTCACTTCACCACTGACAACCTACAACTTATTTCATTACAATTTTCTCAATATCCTCGACATATACAGCTTCTAAGACATTCATGCCAATAGTGTTGACATCAATGACAACCACATATCAGCAACACAACCACAACATCCAACACCCACTTCCTCATTCTTTGATGAGTGGATGTTTTATTTCGTTGAAAAGATCCTTTGGGGCACTACTAAATTCCATTGGGCCAAAATGATAAGTGAAAACTTGTACGCCCAATTTGTAGCAATAAAGAAGACCTTAGAATTATACACAACATATTACCTAGTCTACCTCCTGGCTGTTAAGTTCCCATACAAAGGATTGGATTGTGCTGGGGTACTGGCAACAAAGAAGGGACAACTGAGGGTGTATGACTTTTACACTCAACTGTAATACTTTAACTTAAAGAAAGACTAGAGAAGAATCAATGATGCCTTCATTGGGCATATTATTCACACCCTATTAGGAGAATACCACCAAAGAATGTCCCATAGTGCTAAGGCAGTGGTGAAAGGGTTCGGGTATTGGTTTTCCAATTCCCAAAGTTCGCATACATCAATGCAAAGGTATTCTTAGGAAGACCCTATCGGTTGCTCCATTACCCGAATGATAGAATAATATTTCTAGAGCTTACTCAAAAGCTACAGACTACCCATACCTTTTTGCACAATAAGCACCATATTCGGGTCCCTTATCCACTCACATTTGGACAGGGAATGTACTCTTTCCCTACTACCCCATGCGTCGAGTACTCTGAGAAGGAGCTTGTTGAGTATAACTTTGAGTTGCACACAAAGAGAGGAGGCTTGGATACCCTCAGCAAATTGAAGCAAGTTGGAAGGTAGTAAACCCACCGACCTCACATTGAAGACTTCTAGGAAAATTATGGTGACAACAGAGAGGTTCGGAGGTAGCACTAGATGAGGATGAGTATCAGATTTGTAAAATCCATTAACTTATATCCAGTCCCAGATCAGATTGTCAAAGATGACAATGTTATGGATGAGAAGTACAATGCTCTAATTAATGTGTCATTTCTAGTAATTGACTACTCTCAGCAAGAGTTCACAGACCTAGATACTATCACTCGTCTTGTAGAGCAGTGGACTAAGTAGTGGATAGATGAGCATATCACCCAATTGCATTAGTAGGGTGAAAAATTAACTTATGGGGAGCTCGAATATGAGCTAGAAAGTGAAACTAATAGTGGCGGCGCCATAGGATCATTGGGTGAGGCTCCTAAGTCTCCGCTTGTCACCAAATCAAGAAAGAGAAAAGACACATCTGAGCCTAGAATCCCAAGCACAAGGTGTGCACCAAAAAATTAACAGAAGGGAAACCACCAAAGAAGTCAAAAAGAGCGGGAACCTTTGTCATTGAAATTCCCCCTATTCAAGAGGAAGGTTCCCCACACAAAGAGGATGAAGAAGTTGAGTGAAATCGCTCACCACCA
The DNA here is from genome assembly GCA_007258455.2 of Sequoia sempervirens. NCBI lineage: Eukaryota > Viridiplantae > Streptophyta > Pinopsida > Cupressales > Cupressaceae > Sequoia > Sequoia sempervirens. The sequence continues at coordinate 13,302,213 of VDFB02270651.1, read as the reverse complement.
CCCACCACTTCCACTCTCCCATCAACTATTTCCACTGCACCATCCCCTTCCACTCCTAAACCATTGTCCATCTCATCTTCATTCGTTGTGGATATCTCTATCCACCTCACCTCCGCTTCCCTAACGGCTCCTGTGGTGGTGCTTGATTCTTCCTCTTCAACCACTTCCCCACTGTCATCTTCCTCACTCCCACCTCTGCTACCAACTCTTTCCACCTTGCCACCTTCTCTACCAACAACTTCCATGGCACCCCTCACTTTTCCACATGCCTTTGTCTCATATTTATAAAATGTGCCATCTGAACTCTCTAAGGTAATTCTTAGTCCACAATTTCAAATGCTAATGGTCCAACTTGTTGCTGCCTTTCCTCTCCCTCCACCTCCTACTGAGCCACTAAAGATGGAGGCAACAATGAAAATCTTTGAAGAAATGGAGAGGCTAAGCATAGAGTAGCCTAAAGAAGTGACCAAAAATATTGCTAAAGAGCCAGAAGATTCTGATTAGGATGACTACTTTGAGCATCCTGAGGGGGGACTAAGGGTTGATTTAGATGAGGTAGCATCTGAGGAGGAAGGGCAACAAATACACAAGGAGGGGGATACGAGAAAATTTGATGATTATTATGAGGTTGAGACCTTTGACCAAGATCCCAAAGAAGAACATCCCAAGGAGCATGTTGAAGAGGAAGAAAACCCAAAGGAACATCATTTCAATGAAGGGAAAGTTGATACAGGGGAGACTAAAGAGCCTCCACAAACTGGCCAAGATCAGGGCCTAAAATGTGAAGTGCCTCTGATAGGAGAGCAAGACAAGGAAAAAGGAGAAAAGAGTATAGAAGAAAAAATTGTTGAGCCCAAAGTGGAAATCAAATTTGAACACGAAGAGAACAAGGGGACATCACTAGAAGAAGATAATATTGTTGAAGAAAATATTGGATCTATTGAGCCTAACAAGGAAAAGGTCATACTATAGGAAATCGAGCAGGAGGAAGAAGAGGAAAATGATGAAGATGCTCTTGAGTCTGAAGAGAATGAGTCATCAAAAGAACAAGAGGAAAGGGATAATAACAAATCTCTAGACCATCAAATAGAGGTTCCTACTTGGTTGGAGCAATAGTTGAAGAGAAAGGCTCTTGTCCTTGTCAATCCCAAGGCCCACTTAGAAACAATACTAGCCAGAGCCCAAGTAAAAGCTCAAAAATAGAAGAAGCCCAAAATTAGGTCTCACATCACAACGGATGCTTCTAGATCTAGAATATTACAAGTGGCTACTCCTACTATAGACAAGGATGCAACTACCATTCATGGAAAATATTATCAAGTGACCACCATCAATCTAGTCTAAGCGTCTCGTGCTCAAAATATTGATGAATTTCAGGGGTCAGTGTCCACCATCTTTCACCAGATGAACAAAGATCAATTGACAAAGGAGGAACTGAAAGCACAGGTGGCGAAATTGATTGCCTTCATACAACAATGGACCGCATCAATAGAGGAAGCTCCAATGGAATCACCTGCACCCACCTTACTCTCAAAGGATGAGGTAAATAAAATTGAGAAAATGAATAATTGGACCAAGTCTACCTCAGACTAGATGAAGAGGGTAATTGACACTAGTGATAATGGCATCCACTGTGTAGCTAGAATGCATAATGAATTATGAGTTCTATAGAAAGAGGTAGGGGAGGTGATGGACATATGTAAAGAATTCCTCAAACTTTACAAGATTACCTACCCGAAGCTGAAGAGCATCCTCAAACTCTCCCAGGAAACTTGGGAGAAGGAACTAGCGTTTCCCAAGGAAGATCACTAGCTACTCGAATCCTCTAAGTTGAATTATGAATACAAAAAAGAAGTTTTGGAAAGGGCCCTACAAGAATTAGAGGAAAATCGTGAATGGATCATAAAGCACCAAGTCAAGTGCGATGATTATTTAAAACTGATGAGTTATGAAATTCCCACCATGGAGTTAGAAAGAGAAGCCATTAAATGTGAAATGTGAGTTTCATAAGAAGGTAGAGCAAATGGCCGACGACATGTTGTTGGATGATTTTATGGATTTTTCTACAAGAGCCTTCACAAAGTCAAAGCAAATAATCAAATCTAGGCCAAAGTGCACAAGCCATCAGGACCAAATGACGAAAGGATTCAAGAGATTTTCCTTCCAATCACCAAATCCGATCTCTCTGAAGAGAAGTTGTTGGCTATGATCAGAAAGTTCATGGAATGTGCTACTCTGCAAAAGGTAGCTGGAAATCTAATTATAGATGATAAATATTTGTTAAAATAGTTGGAAACGCTAAAAATAGCTACAAGACAAAATAGACTACAAGACGAAATAGGGAAAAGACAAAATAGTCTATTTTATATTGTAAACTTTTGTCCTCATATGGGTTTAGGTGAAACCCTAAACTAGAATGAATCTAATCCATTCATTGTAAATGAATCTTGACCATTCATTCTTCTTTTGGAAAACTATCAATAGGGGCATCCTCTCATTTTCAAAGACAGATGAGTTGTTGTGTAAAGACATGTTGTTATGTAAAGCATTGAGTTGATGGTTTCTTGTGTATTTCTCTTTATGTGTCCATGATTCTATCTCCAAAAGCTTCTTTCAACATTACTTATTTCAGTTTAAGTTCATTTTTTGTTAGTAGTTCATGTTGGCTTTAATGCTGGATGTATGCTATTATGTTTGATGCACTTTCAGCTCATACTTTTTGCCATTTGTTGATGACAAATTGCTATGTAAATTTAGTCCACGCTCATTCATTTACAACACTTAAATTCAACTGTGTATGTGTATGCTTTAAGTGTTCATGTTGCAGTCTGAAAATCATAAGTAAGCCTTAGAAGATTGTGCTAGTTTTGTGAGACTCTGGGCTGTCCCTGGTTAAGTAAAACCTAGTTTAGAAGTCTATCCAATATAGCATTGGCCATTGTTACTGTTCAACAAAGTTTCAAATTTAGGAAAACTCTTAAACCCTCTACTCTTTTGAATTTTCTTTTGAAATATGAGTTAAATATACAATTCCAGCATCACTATAAAGCAAAATCTAATGACAGAAGTGAGTTTCATATTGTTGTCTTGACATTGTTGTCACTATTTGTTCATTTCCATAAATATGAAACTTCATCACAGACCCAAGAAAACTCTATGATTTGTCAACCATAAAGGCCCCTTGTGATTACCAGCAATTCACAACAAACAACTGAGTTGTTTTTGCAAGTCATGACCTAACACCCAAGAGACCTTGGGGTGATTATATGAAGTTGAGTTGTAGATTTTGACCTTTCAAGAGAGGCATGACACTTGTGTGTTGTCTATGTTGAGAAGTGCAAAAACACCCATCAACAGAATTGGTGCTAAAAGGAGGGTAGCTAGACTAAGCTGGATCAAATTGGGTCCTTCTCCCCCTCAAATATTTCACAGAGTAACCAAATCTACACCAGAAAAGGGAGACTTCCAAGAGCTAAAGACCCCTACCAGGGCTAGGAGAGCCAAGAAAGGGGGAGCTTCCTCATCAGCTCCATCCACTCAACCCCCATCCCCTCCATCTCCATATTCTCCCTCACTTGAACCAACCTTTTCCCCATTCACTTCCCACATCCAAAGTGTTATTAGAATTGCCATACCCCAACCACAGATTGCTACAACACAACCATTACCACCCCCACCTCCACTAATGGCTTGGTTGGGCAATAACCCATATCCACTATCCTTCAATGACTACCATGACATGCCAAAGAATTTGGAAGGTTTCTACACCAAGTTCCACCCCAATGATCCACAAAGGACAATAGAAGAACACATCAAGATCTTCCAAATATCCTTGAAGGATATGCAAATTGAACATGAGGATGTTTCTTGTAGACTCTTCCCTTACTCATTGGGAGACAAAGAATTCTATTGGTACATTCATCTACCTACAAGATCCATTACCTCTTGGGACCTCATGAAAAACACTTTCTTGTAGAAATTTAAAGTTCTAATCAACCCCACCGACTTGTACCAGTAGTTCATGTTGATAAGGAGGGAATTCAATGAGCTAATCAGCTCATTCAATAACAGATTTCATAGAGCCTACATGAAATTGCAGCCTCCTTACGTAGTTGATGACGCCAATGCCAGAATGGTGTATTATGATGCCTTGGACAACCTCACATCCACCTTGGTCAAAATAATGCATCAACCACCTGCGAGTTTAGTAGAAACTTATGTTGAGGCATTCAAGGCAAGCACTAATTTGGGGAAGCATGTTTCAGGTATGTTACCTTCATTGTGAGCTATTGCCAACCCTAGACAAGTCCATGGACTTACTCATGCTTTGGCGCATCAAACTCCTTTGATGAATCTGATTCCTCAATTTCCCATAGTTCCATACCCAACGCCTCCATTGAACCAAACTCCAACAGTACCAAGCTACCTATAGCCCTTGAATCAGCAGACCTATTCATAGCAGCCCCAAGTTCCTTTGTACTTGCAAAGATTTGAAACTTCAGATGCCCCATAAAATCCATTTGCAACACATCTGATTTACCTTCAAAATTTAGTAGCAACGCAAAGCAATGTACATAAGGAGCAAATTGATGAGTTGGACGAATTAGTGAAGAAGTTGTCCACTGAAGTAACTCATCTGAGGAATCAAAATAACCAGTTGCAAGCATCTCAAAGGAGCATTCAATCCAACTTCCATAGAGACAACCGAGATCCCAGCTCGTCTTCGAGACAAAATTATGAAAGAGGTCAAAATTCTAGGTAGAACTTTGAAAGGAGGTCATCCCAAAGGAATAATACAACATGGAATACTAGTCCAAACAATGGAAGGGTACCAAAACCTCTTGATCCACCTGGAGGGATAGAAAAAATAGTAAGTGGAGTCTATTTGGATGAGGCAGCCCTATCCGAATGTTGCAAAATTCATCAAACCAATAGGCATTCCAAACTCAATTGCCCAGAGTTCCAAACTGCTACTGTAATCTTCCAAGTAGAGGTTCAAAACACTATTGATAGCTCAAGCTACAGAGAAATAGTACCCTTAGAACCATATGTCTTAGTCTTGGTTGTCAACCAGGCGCTTTTTCCTCAAAGTGACAAGAACAGGCCCAAGAAGGAGGTTGCAGAAAAGGTGGGTGAATCAAAAGAGGTATGTAATGAAAGAGTCCTATCTTGAATGTTTTATTCAATAGATAATGGGCCTAAAGATGAGAAGGAACAACAAACATAAAAGTTTCATATGTTTCACCAACGTGCAACCCCTTACAACTTGAGAAATAGGCAAGTTGGTGGTCCCTTCACAACCTCCATACCTCCTAACAATTTTAGCACACCCCCGATCCAAATGCTAGTAACAACCCACCATACCCGAAGGTCCCTACTTAGTGTTTCAATAGGAATAAACAACCTAATCCTACCAAAGAACAACCTGCTAATCTAGCTCAAGGTATTTCCTTCAAAACATATATGCAGAAAATGGGGGAATACGTGGCAGAAGAATTAAAGAAAATTAAAGTATGTCAACCTTTGAGTTGTTTTGGTTGTTCACCATTAGGAATAACTTCTTTAGATCCTTAAATGGAATTTCCCCATCAAAAATAGCTCCAGACGTAGCTACAAAAAAGGGCCTCATTTGCCACCTCTAGCAGTGAGCCAGTGATCAAAGAAATCATAGGGGAAAAGTGTGACCAACCGCCTAGCAAAAGTCAGCAATCAGATAAGTAGCTAGTTAGGGAGAAAAATCAAATGCCAGCAAAACATAAAAAAATGACAAGGATAAGGCTCAAGTAGCCTAGGTGGATGCATCTATAGGATTGTTCCAAGGAAGGTTAGAGACCCCTCCCTTCCTACTGATAATTCGAATGTTTGGTAAAATTTACATAATTGTTTGCTAGATTCCAAAGCATCTACCAATGTCATGCCATTTGCAGTCTACCAAGCATTAGGCACAGTCCGTACCCCCACCAAACATAAGGTGAAGCAACTAGATAAGACTAAATTCAATGTGGTAGGGGAATTAAACAGGATCCCAATGGAAATTGCAGTTGATCCAAGGATGCAACAAGTCATTGACATTTAGGTTGTTGATATTCCCAACACCTATGGGATCATATTAGGGAGAGACTTCACCCAAGCACTCAATGGGTATACATCTACTGACTACTCACACATGTGGCTACCTTGGAAGGGGTTGCCCAACCAAATCCATATTGAACATCAGCTGCAAATGAGGTTCATGATTATTGAATACAACAATACGAATAAGGTATTGTTCGTAGAAATAGAGCTAGGAAATTAACTCCCAATTGCATATGAAGCTTCATAAGAGGTGGTAGAAGAGGAAGTCCTTGTACTATGTCATGCTTCTCCCAACTTGAATATGTTGGAATTGTGTGCCTCAATCTCATAGGCTGAAACCTATGAGTAAGCATGGTCGTTGTGACTATTGAGATGTCTGGCCGATCTGCTGGTTGATCCTGAACTATCGCTGTGACCTTTGGAATGTCTTGGCGATCAGTATAACATGAATCTTTGGTGTAACCTTGGATAGTCAGAATGATGTTTCGGAAACGACATAAAGTCTAGCCGATATCGGTGTGACCCTTGGTCTATCTGGCCGATATAGTAATCGGTATGACTTGTTCCTATCGGAATGTGTCCTGGTGATGGGAGATGTCTAGCCGACAGGATACTCTTATTGGATGTCAGGGAGACTCTTGGCGAGGGATGTCATCGGTGTTACTTGTTGTGTTTGGTGTGACCCTCTATCGAGAGTGTTGGTATGGACGACGAGTCTGCTTTCAGTGTGAGTTGGGACTTCGGTGAAACCTTTCTCCAATGTATATTGTCTTGTCGATAAGATGTGAGTTGGTGCCCCCGTTGATTGTTGATGTGACTCTGGCCGATGATCTGCATCGGGGTGACTCAAGGTGAAAGACAGATCGGAGTAACATGAAGGCTCATTGGAACTCTTAGCAAATGTGGAAGCCTCGCCGACGGGTGTATTGGACATTGATATGACTCCTTAACTCGTTATGACTCTCACCAAATAGCGATAGTCTTGCCGATGGGAATGCTGATGTCGATGTGAGTTTTGAACATCGGTATGACCTCTCGCCGAATAGCGATGGTCTTGTCAAATAGTGCTACATGTGGTGGTCATCAATATGACGTCTAAGCGATGTGGTTTGTCTCACCAACTACTTTTGAACTTGGTGTAACCTCTTGCCGATAGTGATGACTGTTGGCGATATCAACGGTTGGGCTTTGTGGCATCGAGGAGACATGGTTAGTGTCTCACCAACATGTGACACAAGGTGAACATTGTTGACCGATTGGAAGATTGTCCTACGTGGTGTGACTTGGACCTATCAGAGAGGGCAGATTGTGAACCATTTGTTGCAAATGTTTCTACGTGGAAGATGAGTTGTTTGTGAGGAAATGAAAACAACTATGTTCTGGTGAATTGTTGTGTTCGATATAGGTGAGTGATAGAGTGAGGGCTGAGTGGCTAGATGGAAGGTCGAGGCCATGAGGCCGAAATAGAGAAAAGTGAGAGGCAGGGTTATAATGCCAAAATCTTTCATGATCAAGAATCGAATGCCATGGTCCATCTCTCGTGTCAATTTGTACTGTATATTGTTGAGGGTATTGCAACAGTGTGAAGATTGTTTGGTTTGAGAGGTTGATCAGGAAATGTACAGAGGGAGATTTTGCTACTAGGATTGTTTCCAGAATGAACAAGATGTAATCTCTGAAAAGGCTAAGAGCCTGAAATAGTATTGTAACCTTTTGTTGCTGAATAATACAATGGCTCGAACTTTGGAGGGTGGGGTTTTTTACCCGAAAGGGATTTCCCCATGTAAATCTGTGTGTTCTAATTTTTTGTCTTATCTTTCATGTGTGTTGGTTCTGTTTCTAGAAACTGTTATTGCTTGATGTTGAATTTACATGTGCTTCTCTCAAAAGGATTAATGTGGGAAATGAATTGTGTCTGTTTCCGCTTTAGGACATAGTTGTACATGTCTTTTAGGAAATCTAATCAAAATTAAAGTTACCGAAGGCACTACTGTTCTTGGAGGTTTCTCTGAGCTGCCCTAAATTTCTCTTACAAGTGGTATCAGAGCCATCTTTTGGTTGTTGGTTCTAGGTATTTCTCCTGTGAAGATTTCTTAGTTTGTTAGGCTGGAGGAAATCTAGAGGAATCGACTTTTCTATTGATTCGTTGGTTAGTGGAAGTCTTGTGATATCCATAGGCAAAACACAGCTTGAAGGATGGTGAAGATGGTGAAAAGGGAGTAGATCATGCTGGTTTTTTGTGATTTGTGTCTCTTGGTTGGTAGCGGTATAACCTTGGTGTATGAGGTGGATTTTCTTACTCCATGGCTGTGTAGCAGTAAAGCTTTCATATTGGGTGTCTGTGTGAGAGGATCCTTGATGATATGGAGAAGACTAGGTTGTTTCTCAGCCATTGAAGAGTGTGCTTATGCCAGGTGGTGTTTCCTGGTGTTGGAAGGAACTGTTTCCTGTTAACCTCGAATACATAAAGGCTATGGAGTTAATCATTAGTTGATTTGCAAGCTTCTAAAATAGCCTATCTCTTTTTCGGATGCATGTACATGTTTTACACGGTTAAGCAAAACTTGTGGTTATGTGGAGTTGTTGTTAAGCTATTTTCTAGACCCTAGCTTTTGGGGTGTTGTTGGATGAGATAGTTGCAGTTTTGCATGCATGCTTTGTGCATGGTTTGAGGAGGTGTGATTTCTTCTCTGCATGGGAGTGTTGGTATATGATTTTTCACTAATTCTTCTTGTGGTGGTGCTTGTGGGTTCCTTGATTATGGTGCTTGTTGTGGACGTGTTTGTAAATTTAGGTTTGGCGTGATCTGGTGTTTGAGTCATGTTGTCTACATGGTTATTCTCTTTGAAATCTCAATGTTGCATTTTCCAATGCGATGATGGGTTTGCATGTTCAATGTTTGTGATCTAAGAGTTATGTGGTTAGTGGATTAGCTACCAATTGGCTGCAGTGAGATAACTTGGATGTGGACTATCTTTATCCACGAGGTTGATTCATTGTTGGTGCAGACTTGTTAGCTGGCCTTGTCTATGGTCACTTATGCATTTGTGGGATTGCTTTGAGATGAGAGAATGGATAATGTTGAGTACCTAAATAGTCATTTATGGGAACCTGAAGAAGGTGGTCATGATGCCTGGAGAGCTCGGATGTCACGTTTCAGTGGGAGCTTTAGCAGTAACTATGCATTCATCACATGGTGGTGAATGGTCTTCTTTAGTGTTGTAGATGTTTCAAGGCGAAGCTTTTAGATCCTATTTCTGCAGAAGGGTTCTTTCACATTTGCATGGAAATTATTTGAAGATGTGCAACATCTTGGATCCATGGAGGACGCTTGGAGTCTTTGGCTTAGGTGTTGGTGGTGCTTGACAGGTGATGTTGGTTTTGAGTCTGTTTGCTTTATGTCATGGTATACTCTTGTTTGTGCACTGGATTTTTGGAATTGTGCATTGTACTTGAGACCATGGTGAAGTCACTTGAAGCATGGTATCTCCTAAGGGGATATGTAGATCATGGTGTCATGATAAGTTCTTGATTCAGATGATTGGAGCTTTGACAATGGTCTGGTAATTCTTTGTGTATTGGGTGCTTTGATTATTTGCTTGATACTTCGTGATAGTACAGTAATGCAGTTGAAATTTAGCATGAGATGATCGGTTGCTAGTACTCATGGATACATGAAGAATAAGGTGAGGATATTTTTCTCTTATGAGAGAAGTGTTGATGATTGGTATTCTTGATGAAGTTTTTCCCCAGAAAGTCTGAGAAGCCTACACCTTGGTTGAACGTAAGTTCAATAGAGACCTATGAGGAGATTGCTCTTGATTAGTCTTGATAAATTTTATATCTTCAAGGAGTATTCTCGTTCCCACTCTTGGTCTACTCGACAGTTTATCTTAGAGGTATTTGGCCCATTATATTTTTCAGATGTGTTTTATGTTCACTTTCATGATATGGATCTTGAATTGTTCTTTAATGGTTCTGGAGGATTCATGGTGGAATATGTATAGCTTGTTTTATCTCCTTGAGATTTTGTGTTATGTTATTTACTGATGAGAATTGGTAGGAGATGATGTATGGGCTGATTTCCTAAAATGGGGAATGAAGTAGCTTGATTTTCTTTGAGAGGCTTACATCCATGTTGATTACATGATTTTAAAGTTGGTTTGATCTTGGTGATTGAACGGTTGGATGTTGTTAAGGATTTTATTTTGGGATGAGAAGGAGATCATTCTTGGCATAGCTGGCAGTTAGAAGTGTATGTAGGAGGATGTTCTACAGGAATATGATGTGCAGAGTTTCTCTCTTTGGTCTTGGTTTACTTCTTGGATGTTTGGTTTCACATTACATTGGTTTGAGGTTTGGTTGGAGCTATAGTGATCACTTTCTTGTGGTCATGTGTTTTTCACTGAAGTTTATGGGTGATGACATGGAGGTTCTTAATCCTTTTTCCTTTCATTGCGTGTGGAGAGCTTGGGAGAACTGTGATGACTTGTGGTGAGAGAAATGTTTCTTGTAACAGTTTGTTGCAGGTTGTGCGTATCATTGTGGATATTTTTGGTACTACATGGTTACACTTTCTATGTGTTGTTATTGGTAGACCTAGTATGTCTTTGATCTTTCAGATTTGGAATTACTCGAGAAGTGGGAGTTCCTGTTGTGTTTTGTCTTCTTCGACTGGTTGGCACTTGGAGCTTGTATTTTTTGTTATTGAGTTGGTTATAGTTTGGCATGAGTTTAATAATGTTGATACCTTTTAGGTATGTGGGATTGGATGGAATAGCACGAGTTGTGGCTGCTATTTTCAATCGCGTCAGTTTATCAGTTGGATGGAAGCAGTCAGTTTGATTGTTGTTCTAGTTGATGTCTTCTATATTTTTTTTGGAGAATGACTTCACTATTGTGTTCTGTTTGAGGCTTTGAATTTGATATTACTTATGTATAGCATATGAGCAAAGTGAAGTGGTAGCAGTATCCTGTTGATGATATCACTAGGATATTTTTCTTTTGTTCGTTGGACTGGTGCTTATTCACCTTGGCGTGTTCTTTCTTCCATAGGTGGCATATTGGAAGATGACAACGATTGTTGCCTGAATGGTGGAAAATCTTGGATGTTGGTGCAGAAGTCTTAATGGAGCATGAGAGCATGTTTTTAGATCTATGTGGCTTCTTGGAAGGCTATGATCGGTTGCATTTCGGTTGCTTTGTTTGATAGTGAGTTGCAGTTGGATGCCTGGTCTTTGTTGCAGATTGTCCGGTGGATTGTTATCTGTGGAATCTTGTTGATTGGGTCTCTTGAGTATTGCGGGGTCTAAACTAGTGGAGCTAGTGTGATCTTAGTTTCTGGTTTCTTTGGAGATGCCTGTGTGATCTTCGTCAAGTGGGAGATTATTGAAATTGTGTGCCTCAATCTCACAGGCTGAAACCTCTGAGTAAGCATGGTCGTTGTGATTGTTGAGATGTCTAGCCAATCTGCTAGTTGATCCTGAACTATCGTTGTGACCTTTGGAATGTCTTGGAGATCAGTATAACTTGAATCTTCAGTGTAACCTTGGATAGTCAAAATGATGTTTCGACGATGGTAGAAAGTCTAGCCGATATCGGCGTGACCCTTGGTCTGTCTGGCCGATGCAGTAATTCGTATGACTTGTTCCTATCGAAATGTGTCGTAGCGATGGGAGATGTCTGGTTGATAGGATACTCTTATTGGATGTCAGGGAGACTCTTGGTGAGGGATGTCATCGGTGTGACTTGTGTTCAGTGTGACCCTCTGTCGAGAGTGTTGGTTTGGCCGACGAGTCTGCTTTCGATGTGATTTGGGACTTCGGTGAAACCTTTCTCTGATGTATATTGTCTTGCTAATAAGATGTGAGTTGGTGCCACCGTTGATTGTCGATGTGACTCTGGCTGATGATCTGCATCGGCGTGACTCAAGGTGAAAGACAGATCCGAGTAACATGAAGGCTCGTTGGAACTGTTGTCACCTAGAATCGCACCCTGTGCAAAGTTTACAAAAAACTGAGCATTCTAGAGCAACATGGGATCATCTCAAGGTTGTGGGTCACCTATAGCTGAAATGAACCTCCGAAGAAGGCGGGCTTCCTTTGGGTATCACCTAAACTACTGATCTGGGAAGGAAAAGGGAGAAAGAATGCATAAAATGAAGCTAAATCCTAAGGTGATACACCGAAATTATAGGAACCATGAGATACACAATTTACACCTGAATACTAACTATGGACATATGATTACACATCAAATTATTTAAGCTTACACTAACGTTTTACAAACAGGTTCGATTCACACACTTTTTCTGGAGAGGAAAGAAATATTTTCACAGACTAGAATCCCTGTGTGACTAAGTGAACACAATTTGTAATTTGTATAATGGTACTTTTGCAAAGGAAGGCATGAAACACAAGATAAAGTTATGAAGAAATGAAAGAAATTCACAAAAATAACTTGATCATGAACCTGAAATGCACAACACTCTGCAGGAACAAGATGGAAATCCAAACATCAACAGTAATCAAGGTAAGCTTTATATAACATGTTCCAAGAGAGTTACAGAATTCTGCTAATCCGAGAGAGGACTGTAGTAGTCACAGACTTCAGAAAAGCATAAGGAGAACTCCTTTACAAAGAGGAAAAATGCCTTATATACAAAAGTGATGTCGGCCCCTTAGGGCCTTACAAAAATATCGGGCTCAGAAAGATCTATCCATAGATCTTTTGGATGAAGTTAATGTTGAAGCCTGCGTGTCCCTGATGTGTGTGTCGGTGAAGAGTTACACTCGTAGAAGCCTTCTTCAGATATTCTTCAGCTATCGCATTCATTCGATCCATCGTGTCCGGTTGAGCTACTTCGGCTGCACCTTGAATGCTCTGAGCCTGCAACAGATACACATCGCCCTTCATCCTGTTGTTGCTCTTCAGACTGCCACGGTTTACCTTCATATTTCTCTGATTGGCTGACTAAAATCCACGCAGCTTCTTCAAGTGGTCAAAACTTCCCCTGTAGAACCGCATATCGGTGAGACACTAATTGTGTCTCCCCGATGCAGTTAAATCTTCTCGCAAGCATCGACAAGAAATGGAGCCGCCACTGAGAGCTCCCAGTGAGACCAAAAGATCATACCGATGCTACTGGAGCCATCGACGAGACACTGTTTATCACCAAGAGATCAGTGGGTTGACGAGTCACGTGGAGATCCCTCTCTGTTGTTGAGACCACGTGATATCAGTAAGACATTACTCCGACAATCAGTTGCTATATCGATGAAATTCATGTCGGGGAGATCCTCGCCGACGTCTGTAGAAGTCATCCCGCCAGGCTCTTTTTCTTCTATTGGCCAAACATCCTTATTTCGGGAAGAGGTTGTGTCGAAGGCACTTTAGCTTTGGTGAACACATATTTCATTTCACTTTGGCAAGACTCCTTGGTATCGCTGAGACATCACATAGAAATCCCTTTCATTCGGCGAACTCTTCATTCGACAAGACACCTAGCGAGACCCCCTGCTGTCGGTGTGACCTCTTGTGTCGCCGAGACATTTCATAGAACTTCCCCTCTTCTCTGTGAATTCCTTTTCATTCTGAGGCTTCACTGCTTGGTGAGACTCACGCTGAAGTATGAACCCTCGGTCGACTTCTTTTCTTTCGGCCTGACTCCTATCGGTCAGGAAGAGCTCATGATGACTTCATATGTTATGCCAAAGGCCCCTCATTTCAAGGAGACCTCTTACAGTCGCCGAGACATCTCGGTGAATGCCCTTAGTTGTACCGAGGGTCCCTTCTTTTTTGCGTCAGGGAGATTTTTCTTGTCGGCCAGACCCTATGGCGATCTCATTTACATTTTCCGAAGTGTCCATCTGTCACCAAGAGTTATACCAAAGACTACACATCCATCGACGAGACATTCACACTTCGGTATAACCTTATGCCGAAGTCCGCTTCCTTTGCCAGCGCTGCTTTCCTGTGATTGTCGGGGAGACATTCTTACTTCGGTATAACCTTATGCTGAAGTCCTCTTTCTCAGCGAAGTCTTTTCGTTGTCAGCGGGACTCCTACCGAAGGCAACCACATTGAGACCACCCTTTCTTCTTTCGGCAAGACCATCTCCACTTGCCGAGACCACATGTTGATCCCTTCGCCCTTTTTCGAGCTCTGATGTCGGTGAGAGATGACGAGTCGGGGAGACCCCTTCTTTAGTGACGCCGCTTCCTGTTGGGGAGACATAACCTTTTCGCTATGACCCTTCACCGAAGCCTTAAACTCCTGCTGAAACCCTATTGTTGGTCCGGAAGACTTCACTGGTCGTCGAGACTCACGCCGAACTTCTTCACTCTACCCGAGCGCAAGCAGTCGGTGTGACTTTCTCACATCGCTGAGACCTCTCACCTACAGAGTTTCCTCCGGCGAGAGCTTCCCCAATGACTTGCCACCATTTGCTATCGGCAAAACATTGAACCTTCATTTGGACTTCTCACCGAGCATTGTAGGTCTCCCTGAAGCTCGTGGTCGTTGAGATTCTCGCCGAATGATGATTGAATGGCCTATCGGCCAAAGAAATCCGCGTGGTAAGAGGTCATACCGACCTTCTCCGTTATAGTGATAGGCTGCACAGTGACGCGATCGCCAAGACCAACACTAGGTCATAGCAACCTATCCCAAATGGATTGTATCAAGCAGCCAGTCGGCCAGATAGTGAAGATGTCATGCCAACCTAGCTCTAATGGAGACTGAGCATAGAATATTGAGGCACATCTCCATAGAGTAGGCCTCCCAATTGAAATCCCTGTGAAATGTCATCAGATGCATGATTTCTTCCCTTTTGCAAATTTTCCATTTGGCCTTCTCAAACCTCTGTCACATGATATTCTACCTTATTGATCCTGAGGGTGAAAATTAGGTAACATTTATGGCGACCTGTGCTGGATGTTTGCTTGCTAAACATGAAGACCAATAGCATAGGCCTATCCATTGGGCATGGAGTCATTGGGAAAACTCAGAAAAGATCAAGAGCAGCTTTGAACATGGTCGTAACTCATCTTGAGACTCACCAGAACACTTGGAAACTTATTAAAAACAAGAAAAACTAAAATAAAGTATTTACATGTGTTGAAACAACACTTAGGGAAAGAAATAGCAACTAAACCTACCCTACACTAGCCAATAAGAAATTGATCAAACAAACCCATTGACAGGTTGGGTGAAATAACTGCCCTTTCTAAAAAAATTACAATATTTGCCATGTTGGAGAACAACTAAAGAGAAATGAAGCATGCATGACAATTCAACTGATGGCTGCAAGATCTCTTGCAGAACATATTCAGGCTTACTAACCTTTCCATATGGAATGTAAACATTCCCATTCTGAGGTGGAAAGGTAACTTGAGTGCGCTCCTCCTGAGCAGTACCCTCATGCTTGGGTGTAGGATTCGTCCTTGGTGTGGTATTGGACTCCATCTGAGCTAAGTACCTAATTGGACAGCCCCTAGTAAGGGTAAAGCTTGAACTCTCCTTGCTGGCCTCTTGCTGATCTTTAAAGATCTCATCTTTTCCTTGGAAAGATGCTGATTGGAGGTAAGATGCAGGTTGTTCCTTGGCTAGTACAGTTTAATCTTCTTGGATAAGGAGTTGATATCCCTATTGGATAACTGAAAACAAATCCTCAAACTGTTGTTCGTTATGCTCTTTTTCCATGACAGAATATACCTCCTCCTCAAAAAAGTGGGGAAGCTCATCCAATAAGTTCACAAGCTGCAAGGCATTATCTTCAACAACTTCTTCAATAGTCTTGCCAACTTGAATGGGCTGATCACATGCTTCCTTCTCGTATGATACTAGTTCATCATCAGGCATAGGTGTTATCATGCATGTGAGATCTTCATCTTCATCGAAAAATTGAGGAAGTTCATCAAACAAGTCAGCAAAATTCTCTGGCCATTCCAAATCGATTGGTAAATAAGGAACCTGCATGCTCTCTTCCACTTGCTCAACATAACCAAGTAGTTGATCAAATAAATAAGTCAATTGTTCTTCTTTGTGTGGTTTCTTTTGCAGTGAAACTTGGGTATCCTCTTCCTACAAGTGAAGACCTTCAACTGTCACCTGTCCGACTTCCTGCCTCCCCTCCTGTTTGAGCTTTTCTTTCCGTAGTCGGTAACATGCTACAGCTAAATGCATTGGATTTACTTTGCTAATTCTCTCCTTGAGGAGCAAGTCATCTGGATCAATGGTCTACTCTTAAGGGATGATGGAATGATCTTGTTCAGGTACTACATTCTCTTCCATCAAATTGAATCCCTTAAAGCTTGGAATTTCAAACTGAGAAGACTTACTAGGGGAGTCAAGAGGCTGACTTTGCCTGAAGTTGGAAAACTTGTACTTGGGAACCTCCTGTTCAAAAAAATTTAACCTTATTTCCGCCTCTTTTATAGGTAGTTGTTGGGAAAGGTTCTCTTCAAATTGCTTCCTTTACAGCCCCTCCATTAGTTGGTGTTGATAATCAGAGTAAGCTTGAGTATTCTGCACCTTAGCAGAGAGTAGCTTCATTTGTTCTTTCTTAGCAGCTATTTCCTGTTCAAGGCCTTCCTCGAACTGGACTCTTTTTGCCACCCTTTTTTGATCATAAAAGTAGACTTGCTCAACCATTTCTTGCTGTTGCATAATAGTACCCTAATGCACCCTGATATCAACCAACATCTTAGATAGGTATGCCAGCACTTTACTAATATCCTTAATCTTCATATTATGAAGACCTTGACTGAGATCCCTCAAGATATGGTCAATCTGTTGGAGCAGGTCCAAAATGTTCTGGTATGGGTGTGTAGGAGCAACATACTCATGATATGGAGGGTAATAGTAAGCATCTTCATGAACATTTGACATCTTTTCAATCCAAGAGTTGGAAATTCAGAATTAACAGATTATTTTGAGACATACCAAGACCTGTGTCTGTGAAACCAGGAGATTTGAGCTTAGAGTCGCTAGGTATGTAAAGAAAGTGCCTCCAAAAGGCTGAAAATACTACTGTACACACCAAACAGTAGAAATAAAATGCATAAACATGAACTTAGAAGTAATTCATAGTCCCACCGGGCGTGCCAGAAATTGTTGTCACCTAGAATCGCACCCTGTGCAAAGTTTACAAAAAACTGAGCATTCTAGAGCAACATGGGATCATCTCAAGGCTATGGGTCACCTATAGCTGAAATGAACCTCCGGAGAAGGCCAGCTTCCTTTGGGTATCACCTAAACTACTGATCTGGGAAGGAAAAGGGATAAAGAATGCATAAAATGAAGCTAAATCCTAAGGTGATACACCAAAATTACAGGAACCATGAGATACACAATTTACACCTGAATACTGACTATGGACATATGATTACACATCAAATTCTATAAGCCTTACACTAATGTTTTACAAACAGGTTCAATTCACACACTTTTTCTAGAGAGGAAAGAAAGATTTTCACAGACCAGAATCCCTGTGTGACTAAGTGAACACAATTTGTAATTTGTATAATGGTACTTTTGCAAAGGAAGGCATGAAACACAAGATAAAGTTATGAAGGAATGAAAGAAATTCACAAAAATAACTTGATCATGAACCTGAAATGCACAACACTCTGCAGGAACAAGATGGAAATCCGAACATCAAAAGTAATCAAGGTAAGCTTTATATAACATGTTCCAAGATGAGTTACAGAATTCTGCTAATCCGAGAGAGGACTGTAGTAGTCACAGACTTCAGAAAAGCATAAGGAGAACTCCTTTACAAAGAGGAAAAAATGCCTTATATACAAAATTGATGTCGGCCCCTTAGGGCCTTACAAAAATATCGGGCTCAGAAAGATCTATCCATAGATCTTTTGGATGAAGTTAATGTTGAAGCCTGCGTGTCCCTACTGTGTGTGTCGGTGAAGAGTTACCCTCGTAGAATCCTTCTTCAAATATTCTTCAGCTACTGCATTCATTTGATCCATCATGTCTGGTTGAGCTACTTCGGCTGCACCTTGAATGCTCTGAGCCTGCAATAGATACACGTCACCCTTCATCTTGTTGATGTTCTTCAGACTGCCACAGTTTACCTTCATATTTCTCTGATTGGCTGAGTGAAATCCATGCAACTTCTTCGGGTTGTCAAAACTTCCCCTATAGAACCGCATATCGGTGAGACACTAATCGTGTCTCCCCGATGTAGTTAAATCTTCTCGCAAGCATTGGCAAGACATGGCGTCGTCACTGAGAGCTCCCAGTGAGACCAAAAGATCATACTGATGCTACCGGAGCCATCGGTGAGACACCGTTTATCACCAAGAGATCAGTGAGTTGATGAGTCATGTGGAGATCCCTCTCTGTCGCTGAGACCATGTGATATCGGTAAGACATCACTCCGACAATCAGTTGCTATATTGATGAAATTCATGTCAGGGAAATACTCTCCGATGTCTGTAGAAGTCATCTCGCCAGGCTCTTTTTCTTCTATCAACCAAACATCCTTATTTCGGGAAGAGGTTGTGCCGAAGGCACTTTAGCTTTGGTGAACACATATTTTGTTTCACTTCGGCAAGACTCCTTGGTATTGCTGAGACATCACACAGAAATCCCTTTCATTCGGAAAACTCTTCATTCGGCAAGACACCTAGCGAGACCCCCTGCTGTTGGCGTGACCTCTTGTGTCGCCGAGACATTTCGTAGAACTCCCCCTCTTCTTGGTGAATTCCTTTTCATTCTAAAGGCTTCACTGCTCGGTGAGACTCACGCCGAAGTATGAACCCTCGGTCAACTTCTTTTCTTTCGACCTGACTCCTGCCAGTCAGGAAGAGGTCATGACGACTTCATATGTTATGCCGAAGGCCCCTCATTTTGGGGAGACCTCTTACAGTCACCGAGACATCTCGGCGAATGCCCTTAGTCGTGCCGAGGGTCCCTTCTCTTTTGCGTTGGGGAGATTTTTCTTCTCGGCCAGACCCTATGGCGATCTCATTTACCTTTTCCGAAGTGTCCATCTGTCGCCAAGAGTTATATTCAAGGCTTCACATCCATCGGTGAGACATTCACACTTCGGTATAACCTTATGCCGAAGTCTACTTCCTTTGCCAATGCCACTTTCCTATGATTGTCGGGGAGACATTCTTACTTCGGTATAACCTTATGTCGAAGTCCTCTTTCTCGGCGAAGTCTTTTCGTTGTCAGCGGGAGTCCTGCCGAAGGCAACCACATCGAGACCACCCTTTCTTCTTTCGGCAAGACCATCTCCACTCGCCAAGACTACATGCCGATCCCTTCACCCTTTTCCGAGCTCTGATGTCGACAAGAGATGACGAGTTGGGGAGACCCCTTCTTTAGTGATGTCGCTTCCTGTCAGGGATACATAACCTTTTCACTATGACCCTTCACCAAAGCCTTAAACTCCTGCTGAAACCCTATTGTTGGTCCGGAAGACTTCACTGGTCGCCGAGACTCGTGCCGAACTTCTTCACTCTGCCCGAGTGCAAGTAGTCGGTGTGACTTTCTCACATCGCTGAGACCTCTCACCGACAGTGTTTCCTCCGGCGAGAGCTTCCCCAATGACTTGCCACCATCTGCTATCGGTGAAACATTGAACCTTCATTGGGACTTCTCATCGAGTGCTATAGGTCTCCCTGAAGCCCGTGGTCGCTGAGAGTCTCGCCGAATGACAATTGAATGGCCTATTGGCCAAAGAAATCTGCACAGTAAGAGGTCATACCAACCCTCTCCGTTATAGCGATAGGCTGCACAGTGACGCGATCGGCAAGACCAAGACTAGGTCACAGCGACCTGTCCCAAACGGATTGTATCAAGCAGCCAGTCAGCCAGATAGTGAAGATGTCATGCCGACCTGCCTCTAATGGAGACTGAGCATAGAATATTGAGGCACATCTCCATAGAGTAGGCCTCCCAACTGAAATCCCTGTGAAATGTCATCAGATGCATGATTTCTTCCCTTGTGCAAATTTTCCATTTGGCCTTCTCGAACCTCTATCACATGATATTCTGCCTGATTGATCCCGATGGTGAAAATTAGGTAATAGGAACTCTTAGCGAATGTGGAAGTCTCACCGATGGGTGTATTGGACATCAATATGACTCCTTAACTCGTTATGACTCTCACCGAATAGTGATAGTCTCGTCGATGGGAATGCTGATGTTGATGTGAGTTTTGAACATCGGTATGACCTCTTGCCAAATAGCGATGGTCTTGTCGAATAGCGCTTCATGTGGTGGTCATCGGTATGATGTCCCAGCAATGTGGTTTGTCTCGCCGACTACTTTTGAACTCGGTGTAACCTCTTGCCGATAGTGATGACTCTTGGCGATATCGACAGTTGGGCTTTGTGGCATCGGGGAAACACAGTTAGTGTCTCACCGACATGTGACATAGCATGAACGTTGTTGACCGATTGGAAGATTGTCCTACGTGGTGTGACTTGGACCTATCAAAGAGGGCAGAATGTGAACCGTTTGTTGCAAATGTTTCTACGTGCAAGACGAGTTGTTTGTGAGGAAATGAAAACAACTATGTTCTGGTGAATTGTTGTGTTCGATATAGGTGAGTGATAGAGTGAGCGTCGAGTGGCTGGTTGGAAGGCCGAGGCCATGAGGCCAAAACAGAGAAAAGAGAGAGGTAGGGTTATGCTACCAAAATCTCTCCTGATCAAGAATCAAATGGCATGGTCCATCTCTCATGTCAATCTGTACTGTATATTGTTGAGGGTATTGCAATAGTGCGAAGATTGTTTGGTTTGAGAGGTTGATCAGGAAATGTATAGAGGGAGTGTTTGCTACTAGGATTGTTTCCAGAATGAACAAGATGTAATCTATGAAAAGGCTAAGATCCTGAAATAGTATTGTAACCTTTTGTTGCTGAATAATACAATGGCTCGAACTTTGGAGGGTGGGGTTTTTAACCCGAAAGGGTTTTCCCCATGTAAATTGGTGTGTTATGATTTTTTGTCTTATCTTTCATGTGTATTGGTTCTGTTTCTAGAAACTGTTATTGCTTGCTGTTAAATTTACATGTGCTTCTCTCAAAAGGATTAATGTGGGAAATGAACTATGTATGTTTCCACTTTAGGACATAGTTGTACGTGTCTTTGAGGAAATCTAGTCGGAATTAAAGTTACCGAAGGCACTATTGTTCTTGGAGGTTTCTCTAAGATGCCTTAAATTTCTCTTACAAGTGGTATCAGAGCCATCTTTTGGTTGTTGGTTCTGGGTATTTCTCCTGTGAAGATTTCTCAGTTTGTTAGGCTGGAGGAAATCTGGAGGAATCGTCTTTTCTATTGATCCTTTGTTTAGTGGAAGTCTTGCGATATCCAGAGATAGCATGCAGCTTGAATGATGGTGAAGATGGAGAAAAGGGAGTAGATCATGTTATGATTTGTGTCTCTTGGTTGGTAGCGGTATAACCTTGGTGTATGAGGTGGTTTTTCTTGCTCCATGGCTATGTAGCAGTAAAGCTTTCATATTGGGTGTCTTTGTGAGAGGCTCCTTGATGATATGGAGAAACCTAGGTTGTTTCTCAACCATGGAAGAGTGTGCTTATGCCAAGTGGTGTTTCCTGGTGTTGGAAGGCACTATTTCCTATTAACCTCGAATACATAAAGGCGATGGAGTTAATCATTAGTTGATTTGCAAGTTTCTGAAATAGCCTATCTCTTTCTCGGATGCATGTACATGTTTTACATGGTTAAGCAAAACTTGTGGTTATGTGGAGTTGTTGTTAAGCAATTTTCTAGACCCTGCCTTTTGGGGTGTTCTTGGATGAGATAGTTGCAGTTTTGCATGCATGCTTTGTGCATGGTTTGAGGAGGTGTGATTTCTTCTCTGCATGGGAGTGTTGGTACGTGATTTGTCACTCAGCATTCTTGTGGTGGTGCTTGTGGGTTCCTTGATTATGGTCCTCGTTGTGGACGTGTTTGGAAAATCAGGTTTGGCATGATCTGGTGTTTGAGTCATGTTGTCTATGTAGTTATTCTCTTTGAAATCTCAGTGTTGCAGTTTCCAATGTGATGATGTGTTTGCATGTTTGATGTTTGTGATCTACGAGTTATGCGGTTGGTGGATTAGCTACCCATTAGCTGCAGTGAGATAACTTGGATGTGGTCTGTCTTTATCCATGAGGTTGATTCATTGTTGGTGAAGACTTGTTAGGTGGCCTTGTCTGTGGTCACTTATGCATTGGCGTGATAGCTTTGAGATGAGAGGATGGATATTGTTGAGTACCTGAATAGTCAGTTATGGGAACCTGAAGTAGGTGGTCATTACGCTTGAAGAGCTCGGATGTCACATTTTAGTGGGAGCTTTAGCAGTAACTGTGGGTTCATCACATGGTGGTGAATGGTCTTCTTTAGTGTTGCAGATGTTTCAAGGGGGAGCTTTTAGATCCTGTTTCTGCAGAAGGGTTCTTTCACATTTGCATGGACATTATTTGAAGATGTGAAACATCTTGGATCCATGGAGGACGCTTGGATTCTTTGGCTGAGGTGTTGGTGGTGCTTGATAGGTGATGTTGGTTTTGAGTCTGTCTGCTTTATGTCATGGTATACTCTTGTGTGTGCACTATATTTTTGGCATTGTGCATTGTACTTGAGACCATGGTTAAGTCACTTGAAGCATGGTATCTCCTAAGGGGATATGTAGATCATGGTGTCATGATAAGTTCCTGATTCAGATGATTGGAGCTTTGACAATGGTCTAGTAATTCTTTGTGTATTGGGTGCTTTGATTATTTGCTTGATACTTCATGATAGTTCAGTAATGCAATTGAAATTTAGCATGAGATGATCGGTTGCTAGTACTCATGGATACATGAAGAATAAGGTGAGATTGTTTTTCTCCTATGAGAGAAGTGTTGTTGATTGGTATTCTTGATGAAGTTTTTCAGCAGAAAGTCCGAGAAGCCTACACCTTGGTTGAACGTAAGTTCAATAGAGACCTATGAGGAGATTTCTCTTGATTAGTCTTGATAAATTTTATATCTTCAAGGAGTATTCTCGTTCCCACTCTTGGTCTACTCGGCAGTTTATCTTAGAGGTATGTGGCCCATTATATTTTTCAGATGTGTTCTATGTTCACTTTCATGATATGGATCTTGAATTGTTGTTTAATGGTTCTGGAGGATTCATAGTGGAAGATGTACAGCTTGTTTTATCTCCTTGAGATTTTTTTTTATGTTATTTACTGATGAGAATTGGTAGGAGATGATGTATGGGCTGATTTCCTGAAATAGGGAATGAAGTAGCTTGATTTTATTTAAGAGGCTTACATCCATGTTGATTACATGATTTTAAAGTTGGTTTGATCTTGGTGATTGAATGGTTGGATGTTGTTAATGCTTTTCTTTTGGGATGAGAAGGAGATCATTCTTGGCACAGCTAGCAGTTAGAAGTGTATGTAGGAGGATGTTCTACAGGAATATGATGTGCAGAGTTTCTCTCTTTGGTCTTGGTTTACTTCTTGGATGTTTGGTTTCACATTACATTGGTTTGAGGTTTGGTTGGAGCTATAGTGATCACTTGCTTGTGGTCATGTGTTTTTCACTCAAGTTCATGGGTGATGACATGGAGGTTCTTAATCCTTTTTCCTTTCATTGCGTGTGGAGAACTTGGGAGAACTATGATGACTTGTGGTGAGAGAAATGTTTCTTGTAACAGTTTGTTGCAGGTTGTGCGTATCATTGTGGATATTTTTGGTACTACATGGTTACACTTTCTATGTGTTGTTATTGGTAGACTTGGTATGTCTTTGATCTTTCAGATTTGGAATTACTCGGGTAGTGGGAGTTCTTGTGCTTCTTTGACTGGTTGGCACTTGGAGCTTGTATTTTATGTTATTGAGTTGGTTACAGTTTGGCATGAGTTTACTAATGTTGATACCTTTTAGGTATGTGGGATTGGATGGAATAGCACGAGCTGTGGGTGCTATTTTAAGTCGCGTCAGTTTATCAGTTGGATGGAAGCAGTCAGTTTGATTGTTATTATAGTTGGTGTCTTCTATATTGTTTTTGGAGAATGACTTCACTGTTGTGTTTTGTTTGAGGCTTTGAATTTGATATTACTTCTGTATAGCATTTGAGCACAGTGAAGTGGTAGCAGTATCTTGTTGATGATATCACTAGGATATTTTGCTTGTGTTCGTTGTACTGGTGCTTATTCACCTTGGCATGTTCTTTCTTCCATAGGTGGCATATTGGAAGATGACAGGGATTGTTGCCTGAATGGTGGACATCTTGGTTGTTGGTGCAGAAGTCTTGATGGAGAATGAGAGCATGTTTTTAGATATATGTGGTTTCCTGGAAGGTTGTGATTGGTTGCATTTTGATTGCTTTGTTGGATAGTGAGTTGCAGTTGGATGTCTAGTCTTTGTTGCAGATTATCTGGTGGATTGTTATCTGTGGAATCTTGTTGATTGGGTGTCTTGAGTATTGCGGGGTCTAAACTGGCGGAGCTAGTGTGATCTTAGTTTCTGGTTTCTTTGGAGGTTCTTGTGTGATCTTCGTCAAGGGGGATATTGTTGGAATTGTGTGCCTCAATCTCACAGGCCGAAACCTCTGAGTAAGCATGGTCCCTTTGACTGTTGAGATTTCTGGCCGATCTGCTAGTTGATCCTGAACTATCGCTATGACCTCTGGAATGTCTTGGAAATTGGTATAACCTAAATCTTCGGTGTAACCTTGGACAGTCGAAATGATGTTTCGGCGACAGTAGAAAGTCTAGCCGATATGGGCGTGACCCTTGGTCTGTCTAGCTGATGCAGTAATTGGTATGACTTGTTCCTATTAGAATGTGTCCTGGTGATGGGAGATGTCTGGCTGACAGGACATTCTTATTGGATGTCAGGGAGACTCTTGGTGAGGGATGTCATTGGTGTGACTTGTTGTGTTCGGTGTGACCCTCTGCCAAGAGTGTTGGTCTGGCCGACGAGTCTGCTTTCAGTGTGAGTTGGGACTTCGGTGAAACCTTTCTCCGATGTATATTGTCTTGCCGATAAGATGTGAGTTGGTGCCCCCGTTGATTGTTGATGTGACTCTGGCCGATGATCTGCATTGAGGTGACTCAAGGTGAAAGACAGATCGGAGTAACATGAAGGTTCGTTGGAACTCTTATCGAATGTGGAAGTCTCACTGACGGGTGTATTGGACATCGATATGACTCCTTAACTCGTTATGACTCTCACTGAATAGCGATAGTCTCGCTGATGGGAATGATGATGTCGATGTGATTTTTGAACATCGATATGACCTTTCACCGAATAGCGATGGTCTTGTCGAATAGCACTACATGTGTTGGTCATCGGTATGACGTCTCAACGATGTGGTTTGTCTCGCCGACTACTTTTGAACTTGATGTAACCTCTTGCCGATAGTGATGACTCTTGGTGATATCGATGGTTGGGCTTTGTGGCATCGGGGAGACATGGTTAGTGTCTCACCGACATGCGACATAGGATGAATTTTGTTGACCAATTGGAAGATTGTCCTACTTGGTGTGACTTGGACCTATTAGAGAGGGCAGAATGTGAACCGTTTGTTGCGACCGTTTCTGCATGGAAGATGAACTGTTTGTGAGGAAATGTAAACAACTATGTTCTGGTAAATTGTTGTGTTCTATATAGGTGAGTGATAGAGTGAGGGTTGAGTGGCTGGCTGGAAGGCCGAGGCCATGAGGCCGAAATAGAGAAAAGAGAGAGGCAGGGTTATGCTACCAAAATCTCTCCTGATCAAGAATCGAATGCCATGGTCCATCTCTCGTGTCAATCTGTACTGTATATTGTTGAGGGTATTACAACAGTACGAAGATTGTTTGTTTTGAGAGGTTGATCAAGAAATGTACAGAGGGAGAGTTTGCTACTAGGATTGTTTCCAGAATTAACAAGATGTAATCTCTGAAAAGGCTAAGAGCCTGAAATAGTATTATAACTTTTTGTTGCTAAATAATACAATGGCTCAAACTTTGGAGGGTGGGGTTTTTTACCCGAAAGGGTTTTCCCCACGTAAATCTGTGTGTTCTAATTTTTTGTCTTATCTTTCATGTGTGTTGGTTCTGTTTCTAGAAACTCTTATTGCTTGCTGTTGAATTTACATGTGCTTCTCTCAGAAGGATTAATGTGGGAAATGAACTGTGTCTGTTTCCACTTTAGGACATACTTGTACATGTCTTTGAGGCAATCTAATCGGAATTAAAGTTACCGAAGGCACTACTGTTCTTGGAGGTTTCTCTGAGATGCCCTAAATTTCTCTTACAGAATACTCTCCCTAATAGTACAAAAGCATTGGTTGAGTCAAATAGTGAAGACTACCAAGAGGATGGTAACTTGTGCATATTTGATGGTTTGCAAGAATTTGTGCAGAAATGTGTGCAAGATCTTCTCAACCTAGGAGCTAGAATGGATTTTAAGGAAATTCTACTGCCTAGTCGGTGTAGAATCCATGATGCCTCCCATTCGTGATTTGAGTGTTGCTTATGCCAGAAAACAATAGATCACATCAAAAGACAGATTACTCTAAAGGAGGTTCTAGCATAACAGCAAGATGAAAACCCACTCAAATGCAAACAACCACTCAAGGGTGTAGAGATAGATACGTAGCCAAAGGACAAGGAATGCTCAATCAGTTCCAAAGGAAAAAAGTCCCTCCAAGTTCTATACATTGCGCTTTGATGGGTCCAAGTCTAAGCAAGGAGCAGGAGAAGGCTTTGAACTCATCAGTCCTATGGGTAAGACATACTTTGCTTCCCATTGATTATAATTTTATTGCACCAATAATGTAGTGGAATACAAGGCAGTAGTTCATGGGTTGCTCATGGCGTTAAGAAAAAGAGTTAGAATGTTACAATTATTTGGGGATTCTGAGTTGGTTGTTAAACAAGTTAGAAAATTATACTCATGTCATGATTGGAGGTTAGAAAATTATAGGCATAGAATATGGGATCTCATAGAAGGACTAGATGCATTTAACATCCAGTTAATTCCCCGTAGCAAAAATCAAACCATCGATGCCTTAGCCCAAGCAGCTAGTACCCTACAGCCTTTGTCATTAACTGGCCTCAAGAAGTTCACTGTGGAACTCACCCCTACCCCATTAATGCCTGATAATGTAACCAACTTCCAAGTATTTGAAGATTCCAAACATATCCTTGACTTCATCACTAGTTCTGATGTATTCTCCTCCCAGATCATAGATGAAGTGGAACCTGAAGAAGCAAAGCTTGACATAAAAGGGGTTATCAATTTAAAGAGAAACACAATACCTAGGGGCATGGTTTAGTTAGAAAGGATATTTGACCTACACCACATAAGAGATTAGGATCAGCAAACCAAGAAAGATTCCAGAGACAACAAGTTTGATGCTCACAATCTGGGTACCACGGAAGAGGTTAAGAATGTATTTATTGGAAAAATCTGCACCCTACAAGAGAGAAAGGAATCATTAACACCTTACACATTTACCATGATGTGATAGCATGGGGATATTAAGATCTCAAAATGCATGACACTTCAATCATCACTCACACCATCCCCCTCAAACCAGATGTAAAGCCCTCTAGGCAACAGCAACACCCGATCAATGCGCTGTTGGAACCCGTTATTTTTAAGGAAGTACAAAATTTGTTGTCTACCTATATAATCTTTCCTATTTCACATTCCACATGGGTGGAAAATTTGGTTCCAATAAAATGGAGAAATCAGGTTATGTGTAGATTTTAGGAACTTAAACAGAGCTTCTGAGAAGGACAATTATCTGGTGCCCTCACTAGATGAAGTGTTGCAGATTTTCAATGGTTCTCAAATGATGTCCTTCCTTCACAGCTACTCAGGATACAATCAAGCAATGGTATAGTATGAAGATAGTCACAGGACAGCTTTCACCACAAAATGGGGAACATTTACATACAGAAGGATGTCATTTGGGTTAATCAACGTAGGTGCAACATTTCAACAAGCTATGGATATAGCTTTTAAGGACCTCATTGACAAGTGCATCATCATCTATATGGATGATCTTACAATGTTCTCAAAGAAGAGAGGGAACCACATCTCCAACTTATGCAAGGTGTTCCAGAAATGCAGGGAATTTGGTATTTCACTAAACCCAAAGAAATGCATCTTTGGGGTAACGGAAGGAAAATTGTTGGGACACATGATTTTAGAAAAGGGTATATCCATAGACCTGAAGTGTATTCAAGCCCTCTTGAAGATTTAGCCTCCTAGTAGTAAGAAGTGAATTCCTTCTTTCAGAAAATTAACTTTGTTAGGAAGTTCATCACAAGGTTTGAAGAAATAGTGAAGCCATTAAATGTGATGCCCAAGTAGGATGTTAAAGTAGAATGGACACCAGAAGCTAAGTAGGCTTTTTTTGAATTTAAGAGAGCCATCACGGACGCTCCCGTGTTGGTCAGCCCAGATTATTCCAAGCCATTTTATATCTATTATTTTGCTTCCAAGCACTCGTGTGCCAGTATGTTAACACAGAAGGATGATGAAGGGAGTGAGCACCATATTGCATGAGCGTCCCACTAAAGGATGTTGAATTACGCTACCATAATGTTGAGAAGTAGACATATGCCTTAGTACGAGGAGTCAAAAAATTCAGGCATTACGTCCTGAGAAATAAAGTGTTCACCATTGTTTCAGACTCGGCTGTTAAAATATTGTTGATGCAAAATGAACCAAGAGAAAGGAGAGAAAAGTGGGTTACGCTGCTTCAAGAGTACTCCATGGAGATCCATCCCATGAAGCTAGTTCAAGAAAAATCTCTCACACGTACAATGGTAGAAACAGAACTGGAACTCATCGTCCAGCAGTAATATTTGGAGGATGTTTCTCCGGATGAATGGTATGATGACATAGTGTACTATCTACTAAACAAAAAATGTCCACCACAACTACAAGGAGTCTAGAAATAGGTATTGAGGTTGAAGAGTTACAGTTACATGTTGAAAGGATCCATGTTATATAAGAAGAATCACAAAGGAATCTAACTCATATGCCTAAGGAAAGAAAAAGAAGAAGTAGCTGAAGTGCTAAAGGAAGTTCATGAAAAATTTGGAATGGGACATGGATCTGGCCCTTCAACGGCCCATCAAATTCTACGAGCTAGATATTATTGGCCAACATTATTCAAAGATGCTCATAATCATGCCCAATCTTGCCATGTTTGCCAAACTGTTGCTACTAGGGAAAGGTATGTTGTTCCACTACAGTCGGTTGCTAAGGTAAGATCATTTGCTCAGTGGAGACTTGACTTCATTAGTCCAATAATCCCACCATCTTTTGTGGGTCACAGGTACATTCTAACCACAACTGATTACTGTACTAAGTGGATAGAAGCAATTTCATGTAGACAATGCACAACTGAGGTAGTAACTAATTTTCTTGACAGTTTTATTATCAATTCCTTTGGATGCCCATTTGTATTAGTGTGTGATAAAAGTCTTGCCATCACTTCCCTCAAATTTGCAAGTTGGTCTTTTGACTATGGGATTGTGCTTAAATTCTTGTCAAATTACTATCCCCAAGGTAACGAGTTAGCCAAATCCACAAATAAAAACTTGTTGACTGTCATACACAAGATGCTAAACAAAAACCCAAAGGACTGGCATACCCAGTTGCGTTTTTCTCTATGGGCATATTGCACCGACATAAGGAAGCCTTAGGAAATTCCCCATACCATCTTGTTTATGATTTAGATCTTGTTTTCTCGATCCACCTCAAGATCCCTATGTTGCAATTTATCAACACCTATTATGAGGAGGGAGAGCCTCTTGAAGCCTACCTAGCTAAGCTCCTCCATTTAGAAGAAATACATAATGAAGCAATTGAAATTTTTTCCAAACACTAGGGCGTAGTCAAAAGATAGCTTGATCGAAAAGCTAAGGTCAAGACCTTTAGAATTGCTAACGTGGTGTTGTACTGGGACAAGGCCCGCGAGAAGAAAGGGGGACATGACAAATTCGGCAAGCTCTGGCTTGACCCCTTTCAAAATTTTGAAATTCTAGGAGACAATGCCTTTCATCTGAAAACACTTATCAAAGAATATGTCCCAATCTTAAGCATTATTTCCTGTCTTAGGTTGTTCATGCTCACCCTTGTACATAGTTAGGGTAGGTCTTTTTCTTTTGTTTCCTTCGCTTTGCTTTTGCTTGCTTTTCTGACCCTTGTTTTTACTGAGGGTGTTGTTTGATCTTGATGCGGTGGTTGTGCTTAGATTTCTCAAACAACCCACTCTACTACACATTCCTCTTTGTTCCATGGATAAGTCTTCATGAGTTACCAAGGATCTTGGTTAGCTTCTATGAATCAGGTCTCCTCATCTAAACCTCGGTTTGAAATAGAATGGAACCCTTATTTGAATCTGTTCATGCTTATCTCAGAATTCACATAACGTACATTTTAAATACTTCTGATGGACTATACAATAGTTATCATGAAGCATTGGTAAGTGAAAAATCTTAAATCTACTATAGTGACCAATGTGATCTCCAAACCCACTATAAGCTTCATTTCTTATACAGTTGAGCAAAAGAGTATTAAAAGAAAAGCATAAAGAAAAGAAAGAAATACTAATAAATAGGAAATTGTGTGGGTGTGCGAGCAACTCTATTTGGGTTATGGATGGCCAGCTAGAAATAGAGCAATGTTCATGGGCGTTGCAGCGATAACTCAGTCAGGACTATGGACACCTGACTGGCTGCGGAGCAATATACAGGTTACTTTTGAAGTTAGATTACTTATGTAGCTTGTCTTATCCGATTGATCTTTGTTCTCTATGGTCTCTGAAGGAGGGGAATGAACTCACTGCACACACGTTTCTTATTTCATGATCTGATTCAGTTAAGCATTTTGTTCTCATTTAAGCTTTGAGTTCGTTTGATGACGCCTGCTTCTAGTCTACAAAACTAGAGATTCTAGGTTTCAGGTGAATCCTTACCCGTGGAAGACTCAGGAGCATTCCACAACAGAGTCACATTTTTTTTTGCCTATGGTACACACACCCCATTCAAACCAGGGACCCCCTCTTTTATTTTTCTCTTTCGTCGGATTGGTTCACCTTTGCCTCATTTTGTGTGCCCCTTTTTTTGAGCTTAAGTTGGTCATGAGCCTTGAAATTGCTAAATCATCTTGGAAAAAATCATTCACCTAAGTTCCATAAGGTTTTTGAGTCTTTGCGGAAATGGCCTTACAAAGTTCCATCATTCAGAGGCCACCTCATCCTTTTCCTTATGTGGGTCCACCATTGTGGGTTTCCCCTCATGGATTTTTTCCACTATTTTTCCATTCCCTATGGCATTCCACCCATGTCCACCTACAACGCAGCTACCGCATCCAACTTCTTTGCATGTCCTTCAATTGGACATCTTCTAGCTATCACATTCCCATAGCTCCACCTACTCAACTATTGTCATACCTACAATCAATGCTACACATTAATGGTAGGTCGTCTATAAATACCACCCTCCCTAGATGTCATTTTCATTCATAATTTTCAAATTTGAAAGGGTGAAGAGAAGAAACCTATGTGCTAAGGATTTACAGGCTATGACTGTGGTTACCACCTTCACATAAGCAAGCTAGGTATGTATCCTAAATCCAATCCCTCGTTGTTTTAGAGCTGTTGAATTTGTTATAGGGTTTTGGTTTAAAACTAAAAAAATTGATAAATCTGAACTCGAATAGAAGTGGAAAACCCTGGAAATTCGAACCCTCAAAACATTTTTGAGGGTTTCTAATCTATAAACTTGCTCTGAGAAGTGTTATTTTAGTTGGAAAAGGAAATGATTGTTGTTGGCACCCTCACTCACATGCCAAGAAGATTGTACCACCGCCATGGGCCAGGGTTTATACGGGCCCTCATTAGTGGAACTTTGTCCCGCTGACGTTGTTGTCTAACAGCAAAGCCCTTAGGGCTTCCCACCATGCTGACCCCGCATTCACCTCTGAACCCAAACAAAACAATGGAAACCTTAAACCAAGATGCCAATGTGGGTCTACCCTTGTGGGTTGTTGTCATCGGAGAGTTGTCTCCCCTAGACCTTTGTTTAATGGCAAGTCATGCAGGGCACCCCGCCTTACCAATTCCACCCCCCCCCCGTCATCATCGTGAACAGACCAAACCCAAATGTGTCATGAAAATTGACTAAGTCCTCGGTTGATGTAGGATTTTTCCTGCGAAATGCCTCATGTGGGTTGTTGTTACCTTGTCATCGTTTCCAACAACAAAAATTTTACGATCTCCTGCCTAGCGTCGTCTGCATTGCTCTTCTCTACGGACATTACCCCAAAGGAAAAACTTTGAAAACACTAAGTATAGATGTAGTGGTGGGCCTGTTTATGTGGGCCACCATCGACCGGGATCTGTCCCACCCTAGCCATTGCTTGATGGAAAAACCTACATGGCTCCCCACCATGTGTTCCCATATCGATTATTTTTGTGAACCCCAACACTTGTTTCCAAAATGATAAAGACAAATAGCATTGTGAGTCTATTGATGCGAGCCACCGATGTACAAAGGACATCCCTACATCGCCATTTCTTAACTGCAAAACCCTCATGTCCTTCTGCCATGCAGCTTTTTCACATTCAACTTCTGCATTTCGTAAAATAACCAAGCCTTCAAGCAAAACGATTAAGGGTGATTTCATGGACACACCAAAAAGCTTAAAAACCAAATTTGACCAAGTAAAGAGACCTAGTAGATTCCGCCATGCGGAACTTCACTCACGAAAGGCCACCACCCTTTGGTAATTTCTTAATAGGGATGACCTAATGGATTCCACTTGACAGCTTCCACACCTTGATCCTCTGCAAGAGCTTTAAGGGTTAATCTAACGAAGGGAATTGATACCAAGTGCCTCAATCAAAAATTTGCACACTTGCCCAATAACTTCATGCAAAATTTTCCCATAAATCCAAGCATGCACAAATTCACCATCAGGTGGCCACTTGTGGAAGTCCATCTTCCCTACTCCATTCCTTAAGGCTTTCACCCTAACGGCTTCCGCAAGATGGAAGCCCGCACCTCCAGATGGAAGCCTGCACCTCCAGACCCGCATTGCTGCAAAATTCACAAATAAGCTTAAAATGATAAACTGTGATGGATGCTATGATATTTTAAGGGTATGCGGGTGCAATTAATGATATGTTTGCATGATTTAACTAACATTTTCTCTCCTAATCCTTTAGAACACTTACTACACCTTTCATTTGCAAGATTTATGGAACCTGATGGGGGACCAGTGGAGAAGCCAATTGAGAAAATTGACAAAGGAAAGCAACTAGCAAGGACCCCCAGAGGAAAGGAAGAGAAAGAGAAAATCAAGTATCAGTTCCACAGAGTCAAGTGCACCTCGAAGATTACCTCTAACTGGGATAAGGTCATAGACACGGACCTTAGACATGTCAACATCGATGAATTTAAGCAAAGGGTTATGGTTAATCCTATGATAGAGGAAGCCTTAAGAATCAAGAAAAGTGGGCTTGAAAAGGTAGTAGGCTTTCCTTTGGCTCTAGTGGCTCCAGAATTACTGATGGCTTGTCGAGAGTGTTATCACCCTCAGAACAAAAGGATAGTCACCGAGGATGGAAGATTACTGGAAGACCTGTCTCCCCAGTCCATCAGAAAAATGTTTGGAATTCCCATGTTTGATGAAATGGGGGAAGTTGAAAATGGATTCACCTTGAAGGTATGGAAACAAAATCCTATTGGCTATAAAAGGACCATCAACCAAACATGGTTGAAGGAAAAGAGGGGCAATGCTAGCAAGGTGCCTCAAACACTTGATAGAAGTTATTTTGTAGAAGAAGCCAATGACTTAGTCACACTTCTAAGTAGAGTAATGGGCCTCCCCACTTCCTTGCTCTTTGAGGAGTGGATGTTTTATTTCTTCGAGGAGATCCTTCAGGGAACTGCTAAATTCCATTGGGATAAAATGATAAGTGAAAACCTACACACCCAATTTGTAGCAATGAAGAAGACCTCAGAATTCTACATGACATCTTATCTAGTCTACCTCCTGGCTTTTAATTTCCCATATAAAGGATTGGATTGTGCTAGGGTACTGGGAACGAAGAAGGGACAACTGAGGGTGTATTGCTACTACCCTTGACTGCAATACAAGAACTTTAAGAAAGACTCCAAAAGAGTCAATGATGCCTTCATTGGGCATATTATTCGCACCCTATTAGGAGAATACCAATAGAGAATGTCCCATAGTTCTAAGCCAGTGGTGAAAGGGTTTGGGTATTGGTTTATCCAATTCCCAAATTTCACATACATTAGAGCAGAGGGATTCTCAGGAAGACCCTATTGGCTAACCTATTACCTGAATGATAGAATAATATTGCTAGAGCTTACTTGGCAACTATAGACTGCCCATGCCTTGTTGCACAATAAGCACCATGTTGGGGTCCCTTATCCCCTCACATTTGGACAGGGAATGTACTCTTTCCATGTTGCCCCATGCACCAAGTACTCTGAGAAGGATCTTGTTGAGTATAAATTTGAGCTACACACAGAGAGAGGAGGCTTGGATCCCCTCAAAAAATTAAAGAAGCAAGTTGGAAGGAAGTATGCCCACCGACCTCACATTGAAGACTTCTAGGAAAATTGTGATGATGGAAAAGAGGTCCAGAGGCAGCACTATATGAGGATGACTGTCATATTTATAAAATCCATTAACTTATATCTAGTCCCAAACCAAATTGTCAAAGATGACAATGTTTTGGATCAGAAGTACAAAGCTCTAATTAATGTGTTGTTGCCAATAATTGATTGGTTTGAGCAAGAGTTCACAGACCTGGATACTATCACCCATCCTGTAGAGCAGAGGAGTAAGCAATGGATAGATGAGCAAAGTGCTCAATTGCACAAGAAGGGTATGAAATTAACTTATGGGGAGCTCAAAAGATGAGCTAGAAAGCGAAACTGATAGTGGCATCACCGTAGGATCATTGTGTGAGGCTCCTAAGTCTCCACATGTCACCAAATCAAGAAAGAGGAAAGACACATCTGAGCGGAAGTCCAAGCACAAGGTGTACACTAGAAAATCAATAGAAGGGAAGCCATCAAAGAAGGAAAAAAGAGCAGGAACCTTTGTCCTCAAAATTCCCCCTATTCAAGAGGAAGGTTCCCCACACAAAGAGGAGGAAGAAGCTAATCAACCTCACTCACCACCACCCACCACTTCCACTCTCCCATTAGTCGCTACCACTACACCATCCCCTTCCACTCCCCAACCATTTTATGTCTCATCTCCACCCGCCATGGACATCTCTGTCCAGCTCACCTCCACTTCCTCAACAACTCCCGTGGTGGTGCTAGATTCTTCCTCTTCAACCACTTCCCCACTGTCATCTTCCTCGCTCATGCCTCTACTACCAACTCTTTCCACCTCACCACCTTCTCTACCAACAAATTCCATTGCACCCCTCACATTTCTACATGCCTTTGCCTCATATCTACAAAACGTGCCATCCAAACTCTCTGAGGTAATCCTGGGTCCACAAGTTCAAACACTAATGGCCCAACTTATTGTTGCCTTGCCTCTCCCTCCACCTCCTACTGATCCATCAAAGATGGAGGAAACAATGCAAATCTTTGAATAAATGGAGAGGCTAAGCGCAGAGCAACCTAAAGAAGCAACCGAAAATATTGCTAAAAAGTCAGAAGATTCTAACCGAGATGACTACTTTCAGCATCCTGAGGGGGGACTAAGGGTTGATTTAGATGAGGTAGCCTTTGATGAGGAAGGGCAGAAAATGCCCAAGGAGGGGGATACAAGAAAATTTGATGATTATTATGTGGGTGAGACCTTTGACCAAGAGCCCGAAGAAGAACAGCCCAAGGAGCATGTCGACGAGGAAGCAAACCCAGAGGAACATCATTCTGATGAAGGGAAAGTTGATACAGGGGAGACTGAAGAGCCTCCACAACCTGGCCAAGATGAGGGCTGAAATGTGAAGAAGTGCCTTCGATAGGAGAGCAAGAAAGGACAAAGAAGGAGAAAAGAGTATAGAAGAAAAAAGTGTTGAGCCCGAAGAGGAAACTGAAGTTGAACATGAAGAGAACAAGGGGACAGCACTAGAAGAAGAAAATATTGTTGAAAAAAATATTGGATCTACTAAGCCTAACAAGGGAAAGGTTGTACTATAGGAAAACGAGCAGGAGGAAGAAGAGAGAAATGATGAAGATGCTCCCGGGTCTGAAGAGAATGAGTTGTCAAAAAAACAAGAGGAAAGGGATAATAACAAATCTCCTGACCATCAAATAGAGGTTCTTGTGTGGTTGGAGCAACAGTTGAAGATAAAGGCCTCTATGCTTGCTGATCCCAAGGCCCATTTAGAAGCAATACTAGCTAGATCCGAACTAAAAGCTAGAAAAGAGAATAAGCCCAAAATCAGATCTCACATCACAACGGATGCTTCTAGATCTAGGATATTACAAGTGGCTACTCCCACTGTAGATAAGGATGCAAGCACCATTCAGGGAAAAGATTATCAAGTGACCACCATAAATCTAGGCTAGGCATCTCATGCTCAAAAGATTGATGAATTTCAGGGGTCAGTGTCCACCATCCTTCAACAAATGAACAAAGATCATTCGACGAAGGAGGAATTGAAAGAAAAGGTGGGGGAACTAACCTCCTTCATACAACAATGGACCACATCAGGAGAGGAAGCTCCAATGGAATCGCCTGCACCAGCTTTACTCTCAAAGGAGGAGGTAAATAAAATGGAGAAAATGAAGAATTGGACCAAGTCTACCTTAGACTAGTTCAAGAGGGTAATTGACACTGGTGACAAGGGCATCCACTGTGTAGCCAGAATGCACAATGAATTTCGGGTCCTATAGAAAGAGGTAGGGGAGGTGATGGACATATGTAAAGAATTCCTTGAGCTTTACAGGATTACCTACCCAAAGTTGGAGAGCATCTTCAAACTCTCTCAGGAAACTTGGGAGAAGGAACTAGCACTGACCAATGAAGATCACTAGCTACTCGAAGCCTTGTAGCTAAATTTTGAATACGAAAAATAAATTTTGGAAAGGTCCCTACAAGAATTAAAGGTAAATCATGAATGGATCATAGAGCACTAGGTTAAGTGTGATGTTTATTTAAAGCTAATGACAGGTTATGAAATGCCCTCCTGGAGTTAGATTGAGAAGCCATTAAATGTGAGTTTCACAAGAGGGTAGAGCAAGGGGTCGGCAACACGTTGTCGACTTATTTTATGAATTTTGTTGCAAGAACCTTCATAGAGTTAGAGCATATAATTAGAGCTGTGTCGAAGTGCACAAAGCGTTGAGACCAAATGACAGAAGGATTCAAGAGAGTTGCCTTCCAAATCACCAAATTTGATCTCTCTGAAGAGAAGAAGTTGTTGGTTGTGATCAAAAAGCTTGTGGAATATGCTACTCTGCAAAAGGAAGTTGGAAATCCAATTATAGATGATGAATATTTGCTAAAATAGTTGAAAAGGCTAAAAATAGCTACAAGACAAAATAGACTACAGGACGAAATAGGGAAAAGACAAAATACTCTATTTTATATTGTAAACTTTTGTCCTCATATGGGGTTAGGTGAAACCCTTAACTAGGATGAATCTAAGCCATTCATTGTAAATGAATCTTGACCATTCATTCTTCTTTTGGAAAATTATAAATAGGGGCATCCTCTCATTTTCAAATAGAGATGAGTTGTTGTGTAAAGACATGTTGTTGCAATATATATATATAAGAAAAGAATTGAGTTGATGGTTTCTTGTGTATTTCTCTTTATGTGTGCATGATTCTATCTCCAAAAGCTTGTTTCAGCATTACTTATTTCAGTTTAATTTCATTTTTTGTTAGTAATTCATGTTGGCTTTAATGGTGGATGTATGCTATTATGTTTGATGCACTTTTAGCTCATACTTTTGGCCATTTGTTGATGATAAATTGTTGTGTAAAGTTAGTTTGAGCTCATTCATTTACAGCACTTAACTTCAATTGTGTATGTGTATGCTTTAAGTGTTCATGTTGTAGTTTGAAAATCATAAGTAAGCCTTAGAAGATTGCACTAGTTTTGTGAGACTCTGGGTTGTCCCTAGTTAAGCAAAACCCAGTTTGGAAGTCTATCCATTGTAGCATCAACCATTGTTATTGTTCAACAAAGTTTCAGACTTAGGAAAATTCTCAAACCCTCTACTCTTTTGAATTTTCTTTTAAAATCTGAGTTAAATATACAATTCCAACATCACTATAAAGAAAAATCTAATGACAGAAGTGAGTTTTAGACTGTTTCCTTGACATTGTTGTCATTGTTTATTGATTTCCAGAAATATGAGGGTAAAAGCACAAAGTTGTGTCAAACTTTCAGCCAAATAAATAGTTCTAAGTGAAATATTTTCGGCCGGAAAAGTTTCGGCCGAATAGGTTTCAACTAAAACCACGTGGCCTATACGTGGCACACAGGTTTCGGCCAAATCCCAAAAAATTAAATTTTTCCTTTTCCCGCTTTGAAATTGGTTTTGAAATTGGATTTTTTAATGTGTGGTTTCTAT
Organism: Sequoia sempervirens; assembly: GCA_007258455.2. Lineage (NCBI taxonomy): Eukaryota > Viridiplantae > Streptophyta > Pinopsida > Cupressales > Cupressaceae > Sequoia > Sequoia sempervirens. The sequence continues at coordinate 13,263,572 of VDFB02270651.1, read as the reverse complement.
AGAAAGGGTTTCAGGCGAAACCCTTTCTACAAAAACCTTTTCTACCGAAACTGTCTATGTGGCATCCTAATTGGCAGCCAACTCAGCTTTTTTCAAAATTTTCTGAAACTTTCAACTTCAACTAAGTATTTCTTCAGTCAGAATGATTTGAGTGGTGAATCCAAATATGTAATTTTTTTAATATTTTGATTAGTTTTAATATATTTTATTTTTAAAATAATGCAATAAGTTGTTAAGGTTAAAAAAGAGGTTGATTAGAAATTTAAAAAAATAGTAAAACATATTAAAATTTGTTAAAAAATATATGGGACACAAGAGGAGAGAGTTTTCTTCAAAAGGGTATAATTTTTTTTTGAAAATGATTTAAAAAATAGACAATAGTTGACGACCTGAAAACTATCGAATTCTGACAAGTTTGACTTTAAAACATTATTACAAGAAAAATATACATCAAAATTTGATTTTTTTTCCTTGCACAAGATATTGAAGTTACCTATTTGGAGAAAAAAAGAATTGGGGAGAAATGAAGTTTTTTTCAATTTATTTCTTAACAGCCCATGAAGTCACTTTTTTCTGAAATTTTCAGCATTCCAAAATATGTTCTTAAATTGATAAAAAAAATTAATGACAACAAATTTTTTTTAAAAATGAAAAATTACAAGAATAAACTTCATCAAAATTTCTACATTTCATTAGTTTACATCATTTTGTAATTCAAAACATAAGACCACTTTTATGTGGTCGAAGTTTAGAATCATTTTTGCTGTTGGTTGGTTCCTTTATGAAGTGTGACACAAGTTTGTGCTTTTACCCCTTAAACTTCATCACAAACCCAAGAAAAATCTATGCTTTGTCGATCACAAAGGCCCCTTGTGATTACTAGCAAATCACAACAAACAATTGAGTTGTTTTTGCAAGTCATGACCTAACACCTGAGAGACCTTGGGGTGATTGTCTGAAGTTGAGTTGGAGATGTTCACCTTTCAAGAGAGGCATCACACTTGTGTGGTGTTTGTGTTGAGAAGTGCAAAAACACCCATCAACATATTTTTTGAACACGTCTTCCAAGCTTGGTTAACCATTTTTTTCTATACATTAATTTTGAGATGTTGAAAGGAACTTAAATTCAACTTAATTTCTAAAGGTAAAAACAAGGTTTTCCCAAAATTTGAAAATAAACAACTTATGTTTATTAAAAATTATGACCTCAAAAATACCATGAAGCCTCACAATTTTGTTTATGAATTTCAATGCTAACACATAAAGGTCATCTTTAATGTTCATAGTTTTGAGACGTGTGTTGCACACTTTTCATAACAATATTAATGATGTAAAGATTAATGTTTAGTTATGGATCATCTAGATATGTAGATACCACATGGATTAATCATTCTTGAAGACACTAGTATATTATAAGTGTTCTTATATTACTAAGATATTATTTTTGTAAAAATTTTTACTAGTAATAGCTTCCCCATGTAAACTTTTTACATTGTGTAATGTTTTTCTAAATTATTTTTTAAATTAAGTTAATTATTATAATTGTTTAAATGTTTATCTATATTTTTTCATAATATAAGAACTATATTTAAATTATGTTAATATTAATATTTATAAAATATATTAATTTTTTCTTATTTTTATTTTTTTCTAAATGATTGGATAAGCACCAATTGATATAAAATATCCTATAAAGAAACACATTATTTTAAAAATTAAAACTCTTGATTATTTTATAATACCCTCTCTAAACCAAGTCATCCATTATCACTTCATATACATAAAATAATAAAACATGTATTCATGCTAAGTTCTTTTTGGCCTTTAATTATTTCTGGGGTATCATAGTAACATGGGAGCCTCTATAATCCAAAATAAAATAAAAACAAAAAACATTGTCTTTTTAAACCACCATCCATCTACATTTCAATCTATGATAAACTAAAAAAAAAACATATATAAATTTTATATACCTAAAATAAAAAAAGTATCAAACCCTTCGTCCTAGGGAAGTTGGTGACCTACAGGAAATGTTGATTTGTTTTGTTGTTACATTGGGTCATTTTCACCCATGTTGGAATGGTGTTGGACAAAAGTTGGTCAATGTGAATCAAACCATTTCTATAATAAACTAATACAATATCATATATATAATTTTTTATCTCTACCTTGCCCTAGTCAATGTTTTAATTTTAAATCATTTCTAGCCGTCCATATGTTATATTTTCCATATAAAAGAGAAGATATTAATTATTTCCATTGAATATAATATGTGAAATATATGACTTAAAAACTCTAATATCCTTGTGGGTTCCTTACTGATAAAAAAAAAAATGGATAAGCATTACTTATGTCTTCAAAAGCACAAAAAATAAAATTAATGTTATATTATCAATTAAGTGTATAGATAGAGTATTATATATATATGGCATAAATTTAATATATTAATATAAACTATTATATTCTTGTTTTGTGTTGTGATGGCTCTAGAAAAATAATAATAGATGGGCTCACGTCTTCTCTATTGATAAGACACACATGTGGAGTGGAAATAACTATTCTATCTATAAAATTATAATAAAGGTAGAATTCATGGCTAGGGATCTATGGACCGTCATCAATGGTAAGGAAAATAACCTATAAGTAAAAATATTATTTGATCTTATAAATTCCTTCAATAATAGACCATAAGAAGTATTATCAATTTTATTAAGAAGTATTAGTCATGAATTTATTTTACAAATGGGAAACCTAGATTGACCCTTTGAAGCTTGAGATTCATTATAATTCATGCATGAAGGATCTAGGCTTTCAAAAATTATTAAACTAATATTAGAATTTTTTATAACTCCTATGGAAGGAGACATAATAATAATAAAATACCTTGTAAGCATTAAAAACATCATATTTCAATTGGATGGATACAAATGTGACATAATAAAAGATAAACTTTATGTTTTATAATACAAATAAATATTCATGAAAGATACAGGGATTTTATCTCTATTTTAAATATCAATTATTAAATTAAATATAATCTTCCTGATTTAGAAGAGTAGATAATGCCAAACTTTGATTTCAAAGAAAAACCCTATTAAGCCAACAAATAAATAAAATATTTCAAAAAGATAGAGATGAAAAACAAATTTTATGCAACTCATCTATTCATTTTAAAAATGATCACAAATTCTATTAAATAAATCCTTCTAAATGCTTTAACTATGGTACATAAGGACATGCGATAATCAACTATTTATTAAAACCAAAAATACTAATCATAAAGTAAACTCACAATTAAATTTGAATAATCACATTTCCATATACACAATATTATTTGTATCATCTAGGCTAATGATGAATGTATTCTTATAGTAGAACATCTAGACATATGATTTACATGTCTTAACATTTTATTTTATATTAAACCTTAAAATGAAAAGATATATTTAAGAGATAATTCAATAATAAAAATTAAAGGAATGAGTAAATTTAAATTGTTTAATGAAACTATAAAGGATGCACTATTTATTTCAAATTTAAGAAAAAAAATTATTATCATGTTCTTAGCTTACTAAAGTCAATTTTAAATTTTATTTTACAAAATATAAATAGTACATAAAACATCAAAAGGCATTTATTATTGTTGAAGGTATTCAAAAAAATGTTCTTTATTTTAACTAATTTTTTAAACATGTTTATTCATGCAAATAAAAATTGAAACAAAACTATGACATGAAAGATTAGGACATCTCAATATTATAAACTTAAATAGAACATTATAATATTGTAATTTAATATCAAAATTACAAATAAAAATTAAAAAAAAGAAACTTGTAGAGATTAAAATTTTACCCAATGAAAGAAATACTAACTTCCTTTGAGTGATCTAATAGACTCTCCACTCAAGTTAACTAGCCATGTTGAGTTTAAGAATTAATCTATTAGTATTTAGATTATATTGTGCTAGTTAACATAAAGGTTTTTAAACTAAAAATAATTTAAATTATTCAAGCAAGATAAAAAAATTAAATGAAAACAAACTATTACTATTTACTAGAAATTGAATAGAAGAAACAATAAGCTAAAATTATAATTGAGAAAAGATGATAGAGAATAATCTAGTGTCAAAAATTTTAGCTCATTTGACTAGATGATAGTGCTAAGTGTGTATTTTTGTGTGACAGATTGTAGTCTCATACGGTCAAATCTACCCAAAAGATAATCTTCTTTTGGAAAATGTGATATATTTACACACAAATAAATTCAAAAATTGACAAATAGATCACAAATGTTGGGACAAATAAAATAATAGAAGTTTAAATATTCTATTACTATAAAATTATAATAATGGTGAAGATCAATAGAGAGAGAAAGAGATCACCAAACCCTTGATGGGCTAAATTGTCGATAGTAACCTATAGCTAAAGAGACAAAAAAAAATGTTGGCTATGAGGATTTTTCCTTTAGGTGAAACCCCTAGTTAATTTTTTAGCCTCCATGAACAACCTTTTTTGATAATATTAAAAAGAATGTGCATATTCTATCCTAAGTGTATTAATAAATAGAAATAAAATCTAAATGTGAAATGAAATGCAAGAAAAAAGGAATAATAGTGATATTGAATGTATAAGTGATCCTAGATACCAAAGAAAATTAGAACAAAGGATTAAATAAATAGTATAAATAACAAAGGAAAGAGAAGAAGTTAAAGAAACTACAAAGAAAATAACCTCATAGATCTTGAAGAAAATTGAGGATCAAATATTGATTGTGAAATTTCTATTTTACTTCCATGAATGTTCTAGGATGATCAATAATCTTCACATATAATTACACCATTGGAAAGAAGCTTCAATAGTGTTGGAACAATGGAGAATATTTGAAGAAGAGCTCAAGCTTTTCCATATGGATAATTAGAATTTGCAATAGAGAATGATTGATATGATTAAAAGGTTTGTAAGTGAGACAAGCAAGGAGAAACAAGAGATGAGTAGCCATTCAAATTCTCTCCAAGATGATTAGCTATCGATTAAAGTGTGGTGGAAGAGAGAAACACTTGGAATAAAAAAATATTATAGGATACTGGCACATTGTGTGGATTTCCATGTTAAGTCTTAATATCTAGATATTTATTGCTAATTTTCTACACAAAGGCCTAAACACTAGGACACAACATAAGGATGACACTTAGGAAATAAGGTTGGAGAAAAGAAACAACAAAAAGTGCTAAGATTTTTGAACCAAGAGTGAGAAGGTTGGGGAAATCAAATCAAGTGTAGAACATAGTATGAAATCGTAATGGTGTGCAATTTTTAATGTTATATTTCTCCCTCATATTCTCAAGCTTATGAACTATGTTAAGTATACACACTAAATTAAAGGGAGAGTATAATAGAAATTAAATACACCAAATAATACTATAGAGGGCATAAACTCTTCAAGTAAGATGATTATGCCCATGTAATGTTATAAATTGTCACTTCTTATAATTTCATGCTAGGTTTGATACTCAATTTAGCACATGCACCTAATTATGCTTGTGGTATTCTTGTTTCAGTATCTTTTTAGAAAAATTGGTTAAATCGTCTATTTTGGTCCCATTCATAGTGAATTATTCCTAGACACTAGCATGACACACTAGCATCCTATCTATTTGTGCCAAAACTTTAGAATTTAAAAGTTGGCCTCATTGTGATTAAGGGCATGACCTTGCTTGTCAGCTTCTCCTAAGCGGTTATTCAGATATGAGCTTGACCTCATATATAAAAAACCTCTTCTCTCTTTGAATTGGTCTAGGAGAGAAATTTGGAAGAAAGTTAGAAACAAGTAAACAAAAAAGAAATAATTAGAGACATAATCCAAGAAATTTATAGTCTACAATCAACCAATTGATGAACTCCATTATTGTAGAAAATTCGTGTTCAAGTATCACGTGATAATGACTATTATGAGTACCATAAGGTCAAATGTCACAAAACACTTAATTGCATGAAATTGAAGATCCTTATTCAATATCCTATTGACCAAGGAGAGATCAACATCGAAGAACCCTATTCAAGATTCTTCAATAATAATGACTATTGTGAGTACCGTAAGGTCAAAGGTCACATAACACTTAATTGAATTAAATTGAAAAACCTTATTCAAGATCTTATTGACCAAGGAGAGACCAACATCAAAGAAAAACCTATAAACTCATCTAATAATGATCTTGGTATCTACAAGGATCTAATCCCTAACCATGGGAAGAAAAATGAATCCAATAAGGAAAAGAATTACAACAATGTCAACTATTCATATGATTTTATTATGGAGAATATTGAAGAAAATGGCAACCAAATTTCCACTATATCCATCTCAAACAAAACTCTTGAATATGTATTCACCACATGACATGGTAAATTTACCCTACAAGGATCCCAACCAACTCCTCGTCAATCATTTGATTACAACATCCTAGACCATCTAAGAAAAATACTAGCCCAAATCTCCATCTTAGAACTCCTTTGTACATCTCTTGCACATAAGGAGATTATTAAAAAGGCACTTAAAGCATTGTTTGTACCTACTAACATAGATACTAAACAATTTCAAGCCATGGTAGGACACCTTATTTCAACTCATCACCTCATATTTACTAAGAAAGATCTTCCATATACCATATACCATAATCAGGATTTATACTTAGAAGTATTTATACATAAACACAAAATCAAAAGATTCATGATAGATGGTGCAAAAGATTTAAATATTTGTACCCTCAAATTGGTAAAATAATTGGTATATATTATGATTGTGTCATAGATGCACAAAAGAGTATCACAATAAAGGCATATAATGATGTTGAGCAATAATTTCAAGGAGTAATCAAGTTAGCTATACAAGTTGGTCTTGCCATCACAAATATTTCCATACAACATTCTACTAGGTCACCCATGGATACATTCCATGTAGGTTGTACCATCCAATTATCACCAATGCTTAACATTTCTCTATAATGATATTGAGGTAACCATTTTTGGGGATCCTCAATCTTTCTAGTTTTGCAAAAACATGGAAGGAAAGATTCATAAAACTCACCAAGTCCCTAATAATTACATAGCTTCATCTTCATCATCCAATATAGACCCATCCACCTTATCTTCTTCATCCACTACACATAGTCCTATTCATAAAATCAAGGTCCAAGTAAATGACAAAATATGTGGAGAATATGACATAAAAGGTTATTTCTATGTGGGAAAACTTTCATCTTCACATAGAACATATAGTAAACCCCAACCAATTCAAACAACATCAATATTTGTTATCAAGTATGAACCTACAACATCATCACATTGGGGATAATAAGACAAGAAAGTCATCAAAGATGATATCTCCACATGGATATACAAAGAAGATAAAGAACAGTCTACTCTACCATTTGAACAATATACAAAGGGCTTTCATAACATCAAGAATATGAAACACAAAGGTCTAGTTGGCATTGTCATGAAAAATGAATGAAAGAACCCATAGTTTTGGAAAGGAGATGGAAATATTGAAGGCTTGGGTATGGGACATTGGAAACTATGTTTTCAAACCTTAAGTGCACCTCTAGTGAAGTAGTTGAAACTTTTCTTGCAATTAAAAATTCTCATGATAGCACCATAGATGACCCTTTCATGTATATCACTGACCTATTCTAAGATGCATATATTTACACATTAACCTCAATATCGTTCACATCTAATACACAAACCAATGACCTTCCACTCATTTACCCTTAACTCATTGATTGGGACACACAAGGACAACCAATTTTGGACATATTCTATAATGATGAAGTTATTGCAAAGCCCATGGGATTATGAGACAACATACAATTTGAAGATCATAGAGCTAGATTTGTTATAGATCTTGATGTAAATATATAATTTGGGGGAAGAATCGAATCCTTCAATCTCAAAAGTGATAAAATAAAAATAATAAAATGATCCCCTAGTGAAAACCACAATGTTGTGCTATTGGATAAAAAAAAGTAAAATAAAGGATGTATCCAAAGGTAAAAACCTCTCAAAGGTTCCTAAGGATGGAGGATTTAACCTTACTACCATTTCTAAGGATCAAGAAAAATCCCATTACTAGTTGAAGTAGCACAAGATATAAACATTAACACAAAAACGAATCCTAAGGTTACATTTTTCCATAGTATTGACACCATAGGAAAAGAAATATTTCATAGAATTCTTTGAAATACAAAGAATTAACTTTTCTTGGTCCTACATAGACATTCCTAGACTAGATTCGTCTATGGTGGTTCATCATTTGATGGGTTTTTCAAATGCAAAATCAATGAAACAAAAACTATACAAGATGCATCCTCAAATTGCACTATTGGTCAAATTTGAGCTTCAAAAGATACTAGATGTTAGATTTATTTAACTTATTGACTATCCAAAATGGGTATCCAATCTTGTACCTATTGCTAATCCCATTAGAGCCATCCACATATGTATTGATTTCATAGATCTAAACAAAGCTTGTCTAAAAGACAACTTTCCACTATCTAACATAGATGTCATCATGGATTTGATAGTTGTTCATAAGATTATTTCTCTCATGGATGGTTTCTTAGATTATAACCAAAATTGTATTCCACTCGAAGACCAACATAAGACTACTTTCACATGTCCTTGGGGTGCATACTATTAGAATGTAATGCCTTTTGGTCTAAAGAATGTTGGAGCAACCTATCAAAGAGCAACGACAATAATATTCCATGACTTATTCCACTTCATAATGGAAGACTATGTAGATGAAATACTAAGAAAATCAATCATAAGAGAAGGACATTTGGATGTTCTTGGGAAAAAAAATTGACAGATTAGAGAAATATCAAGTGAGGCTAAATCCTAAGAAATGTGTCTTTGATGTCACTTTAGGAAAAATATTGGGATGCATTGTTTCTCTTAGAGGTATTGAAGTTGACCTTACAAAATTGAAAGCAATAATTCAGATGCCTCCACCAACCAATCTTAAACAACTATGCAGTATCTAAGGGAAACAATAGTCGATTCAGTGATTCATTTACCATCTAGAAGATAAGTGTCATCCATTCTCTAATATCCTACACAAAAATGTCATTCAAATTATGGGAAATGCCTAAAATATTTGTAACAAATGAAAAATTATCTTTCTTCCCTGTCAGCATTGATACAACTGATCCAATTAAAACCATTGATTATATACATTTTAGCCACAACAAAAACACTAGCAGCTCTACTTGCACAAAATGATGAAGCTAGAAAAGAAAGACAATATACTACATCAGTAGAATATTAGTAGGATATGAGATTAATTACACACGAATTGAGAGGGAATTGTCTAATTGTTATCTTCACATCATAGAAGATTTGATACTACATGCTTAACCATCAAACTAATATCGTCTCAAAGGTTGATCCACTAAAATATCTCTTGTCCAAATCAATACTCATAGGGTAAATGGCTAAATAGGTGACTATACTAAGTGAGTTTGACATAGAATATATAGATTGAAAGGTAATCAAAGGACAAGTCATTGCAGTTCAATTAGCAGTGGCACCTATATATGATGAAAATACACTCATATTAGATTTTCCCAAATGAAACAATTTTCAATATCACTCCAACAAATTAGTGGAAATTTTACTTTGATGTATCCTACACTCAATATCCAGTTCAATAACAAGAATCCTCTTTATCACTCAAGGAGATTGTATCCAAAAGGCATATTGACTAGCATCCCCATGTACCAAAAATATTTTTTAATATGAAGCACTAATAACAGGACTAAGAATGGAAATTTAGTGGCACATCAAGGAACTTCAAGTCTATGGAGATTCATAACTAGTTATAAAACAAGTCAATGATGAGTACTAGACAAAAGATGACAAGTTTCTACTATGCAAGAGAATGGTTGATAGGTTCAAATAAAACTTCTCCAAAATTTCCTTTCAAATGATACCAAGGCTAAATACAAATCTATTGATATCATGGATACCATTGGATCTATTTTAGATATGTCTTGTAATAGCTAGCAATGTGAATTTCTAGTGGAAAAATTTGGTTCCTACTTTCGATGTCCTAGATTTAGAAATCACATGTGCAAAATTATTGGTTTTGATTCCCCATGGTATCATGAAATGTACACTTACCTTCACAATAATACCATTACATCCAACCTAATTGGTAACCAAAATAAAACCTCTATCCATTGTTCATCTCACTCTATTATCCTTGGTGATACATTATATCTAAGAAGTCTTGATGGTACCCTCCTTAGGTTTTTAAACTTAGAAGAAGCTAAAATTTCCTTACATGAGATTCATGAGGGTGTATGTGGATTAGATTCTAGTGGTCCCACCCTTGCTAAGAATGTGTTGAGAATAAGATACTACTAGGTAACTATGGATTAAGATGCACAATAGTTTTCTAAGAAATACATTTAGTGTCAACATCATGGAGATCTAATTCACACAAAATCTCAAGAGTTGGGATTTATTACTATTTCTTGGTCCTTTTCATAGTGGGGACTTGACCTTCTAGGAAAAATAAATCCCACCTAATATAATGATTAAAAATTTATTATCACCACCATAGAGTATTTTACGAAGTGGATCGAAGTCATTCCATTAACCTACATTACTAGTAAACATATAGATAAGTTTATCCTCAACTACATTATTGTCTAGCATAGAATTCCTCTTTCCATTATCATAGATAATGGTAAACCATTTAAAAGCCAAGATGTTCATAGCCTTTTCATCCAATTTCATATCCAACATCACTTTTCCATTCCATATTACCCATAGGGTTGTTGTAAATAGGAATTTTACATAACTGGTTCATTAGTGGGTCCTCTTTACATGTTAAGTTTACTTAGGTCCTAGGGAATCTTTCTAAAAAGTTGTTAGTTTTCATAAGATGTTATCTTATCTTTTGAAATTTATTGATTTTTTCCTAAGTCATTTAATATTATTTTTCTTGTGAAATAGGATTAAGATTCTTTTCATGATCCTATCTAATCCTATGTCTCACCTTAGCTATATAACCAGGTGGTCTCATGTAACAATCATACAATCATAATATATCATTGTATCCATAGAATAACATTATTCTCTCATAGCTAATCTCTCTTGTGCTTTCATGAAGTTCCCACATTATAGGTGGCTTAATATTTTTCCATATCTCTATGGACTAGTTCCTAAACCATCATCCAAATGGAAGAGAGATATGTGGGACATAAAGATTGAACATATCTGAGGCTCATAATTGGTTGTACTTATGGTATTGACACACAAATGGTATTGAGGTCCCTCGTAACCTTATGACTAGACTTTGGGAGATGTATGGAGACTTGAATGAACCTCCATTCCTATAGGATCCTATTGTGGATTATCTTATTCCACTTGATGAGTTTTGACCAACTAATGATAAAAAATCCACAATGCTTGTTGAATGGGATAGGTATGGTTGTTTTGATGATATAGAGACTTATCCTTCTCCTCTTACAAATACTTTTATTGGGACTTAAGTTTCTATGGATCCTAATCCAGATCTAGAGAATTCATCTTCTTCATCTATGATTCAATATCTTAAGGTTGAGGACTCTAGTAATCCATCATTGGTAGAATTATTTGATGTTCACATTCAGGAATCTAGTGTGGATACTTTTGGGATGATATGTGTAGTCAAATTACATTCACTAAGATCTTATATCCTTCACCTATTGTTGTATCTGATGATGCTTCTATTTCCATGGTTTTGGCTCCTTGTGATTCAGTGTAGCAAGACATTCATCATCTTCCAAATATGGGTACTTGGGATGAGTATTTGATAGAAATTTTTGGTTTGTTTTGTGAGTACCACATTTCCAATTTGGGAGAGACCATTGATTTCATTCATCTTCTCTTTGATGGATATAATCAGTCTTCAATTGTTGTGAGCGAACACTCTAACCCTCTTGTTCATTCTCTACATGATTATTCCTCATAGTTTGACATGAGTGTGGATTATTTTAGAAAACATTTGGAGGAGGATTATTTTTCCTTAGAGGAGTTAAATTTGTCTTTGGATTATGTTCTACAATCATTTATAAGAGATTGCAAATTTTCATCTTTTGCAGTGTGGTCTAGAATGCTTATTTGGAGACTGACAACTTTTGACATCGACATGGAGACATATGAGAATTATTTAGAGACATCACACATCATTCATCTTCCCTTATCTTCTTTTTAGGAATGGGAATACATCTTGCATACCATCTAGGTTTAATTTCCTCCTAAGGGGAGGAACATTGTTTAGTGTTCTTGGATCAACTTTTGCATTCAATGTTGAGCATTTGCTATCATTATAGGAGACTCAACGTTGAGGGGGGTTGCATGGTCTATCTGCTTCTCTCTTATGGGGGGTTTTCCTCACATGGGGTTCTATCCTTCTCTTTCATTCATTGAGAGAATTTTTATCTCTTTTGGAGGGGAGTTTTTTTCTCATTGGGATTTCTCCTTTTCTCTATCTGAGAGAGATTGCATTTGTACATGGGTACCTAACATGACCTAGTATTCAGGACCCATCCTTGCATCGTTTGCATAATAATCTACTCCCTTAGTTACATTGAAGGGGGGTGTTAGTGTAAATAGGTATTCTACCTAACTATTTTATTAGTGGGCCCTATTTACATGTTAAGTTTACTTAGGTCCTAGGGAATATTTCTATAGTGTTGTTAGTTGTCATAAGATCTTATCTTATCTTTTGACATTTAATGATTGTGTCCTAGTTCATTCAATATTAGTTGACTCATGATATAGGATTAAGACACTTGTCATGATCATGTCTTATCATATGTCTCACCTTGGCTATATAACCAAGTGGTCTGATGTAACAATCATAATAATCATTTTCATCCTTTGGTAGAATAAAACTATTTTCTCATATCCAATCTCTCTTGTGCTCTCATGAAGTTTTGATATTGGGTGGCTATAATATTTAGCAAACTATTGAATGGTGAAGTATCCTATACCAACTCTTACAAGGGAAATGATCAAGCCAAGGCTTCTAATAAGACTATTCAAAATAATAAAGAAGATAGTCAATGAAGTTGGCCATGATTGACACCTTCAACTTAACCCTACCTTATGGGCCTACCACACTAGTATCTGCACACCTACTAGTTTCACTCACTATTCATTAGTTTTTTGTATTGAAGCCATTTTCCTATCAATTTTAGACTCCCTTCTCTAAAGGTATCATTTGAACATATCATCAAAAATGAAGAGTATTGAGTATATAGACTACATGATCTAGAGTTACTAGATGAACAATGTCTCAATGCACTAAAAAAATTGCAAGACTGTCAAAATTATCTTCACCGTAGTTACAAAAAGAAGATCAAGACCTAAAGATTTGAAGTAGGTGATCTAGTCTTGAAAGAAAATTAAAAGAATCAAAAAGACTAGGACAAGGGTAAATTTGAGCCTAAATAGTTAGGACCTTTTGTCATCAAAACTACCTAAAAACATACCAACTTTCATTACCTGAAGGTGAGCATCTAAAAGAGCCCATCAATAATAGTCACCTCAAAAAAATTATTCATAGCCCGCGAGGTATTCCAACTAAAAAATATTTTTAAAATGACAAAAAAAAAAAGAAAAAAATATAATTTTTCCTATGATGAAAACCACTTCAGTGGAGTCTTGGATAAATACCATGGTGAAAACTAGTTTAGAGGAACCATGTGTAACAAAAAACTAAAAATAAAAAATAAATGAATCAATAAAACTAAAGAGAAATAAAGTCATCCTATGGTGAAAACCACTTAAATGATGCCTTGGATAAGTATCATGGTGAAAGCCTATTTAAAGACACCATTAGTAATACACACCATCTACCATATATCAAATTATTATTTATTTCATCCTTATCCATCCATAAATAATAAAAATAAGCATTCCATGTGTTAGGACATTTCAATGGCCTAGGTTTTTCTATGAAATTCCTAAGTTTTAAACCCTATCACTCATGCCCTAAGTCTCTCACTTCATGTTTTAATTTCAAAGTGACTTAACCACTTTCTTATCATTTAAATTTATTTATTAAGTATTTATATTTGTGCATTAATAAACCCCTTTGTCCTAGTGATTTATTCTCCCATTTAAATGCTCATTTATATTTGTGCATTAATAAACCCCTTTGTCCTGGTGACTTTTTCATGTAGTTCAAGATTATCACAAGATTTAAAAGGATCATCTTAATCCCATGATAATGATCATTTACCACATGGAGCTTAGTCAGCATGAGCCCAAATTTCTTCCTTGCAGTTAAAGTTAATGGATATGATGGCACCCAAGTTACACATATCATGATTTCACGAGCTTTTCCCTTATCATGAGTTCTAAATATGGGACAACTTCAAATCCTATTTTTTTAGTTATATTTATATATTCGTCGAAGATTTCCAAAGATTTTGTGGGGCCACTGGGGTGATTTGTAAAAAGTTTTTTTTCACAAAAATTAAAGAGAATATTTTCAAATATTTAGAGGCTGAAACATCCATAGGTTTTTCCAAGTTATATCAAGATCAAGGGCTAATATTCAAAATATGAAAATAATTACCTACAATCACACTGTTTGTGTATATGAGCTGTATATGAGCTTTAATGGTTGCTTTTACCAATATATACCGATTTCTTCCAATTATTGCTCACCTAAGCTTATACAAAGACATGCAAAGCAACTATATATATTGAGCTTGCATGAAAGTGTAAGAGTTGCATAAATCCACTCAACAAAATTGTCTATTACATACCATTGACACAAAAAAAAATAACAAGATACATAGATTATTCTTACATCAAAAAATTAAAACTATTAATAAAAACAAATATTTTTTGAATTTCAAGAATGCTCAGCCATGCTCTTTCATCATATAGAAATAATTTATAAAACTAAAAACTAATATTTAAAAGATAGATCTTATATGACAAATATATAACTCCACATCTAAATAACCAAATAAGATTTACCCTATTTATAAAAAGATAATATTGAACAAACTCAAATTTATAAAAAAAATGATTAGTATATTTTAAATATAAATTTTTAATGATAATTACATAAGAAGACAAGTAGAAATTTATAAACCTACAATAAAATTTTACAATATACATTTACAAAATAAAAAATATTTATTAATATATTTTCTTCTTAAATGATTAAAATACTACTTTATTTTCATTTATTTAAAATTTAGAAATATACTTTCTCCTAATGGAAACTACTTACTTCTTAAATGATAAAGTACTACTTTATTTTCATTTTGTTTAAAACTTAAAAGTATACTTTCCACTTAAAATGATAAACAATTACTATTTATCATTCTCCTTAAAATTTAGAAATCAAGCAATGATTTTCAATTACTATGACAACCACCTTCATAAAAAAATTGAACAAAATTTGTTGAACAATTTCAAATCCCCCTTGGTGTGTATATAAGGGAATTTTTTGAGAAATAGATCATTTATATATTAGGAACTTTCATAATGGCCATTTAGAAAATAAAAATAACTTGTTAAACAACAATTATACAAGTTAGTAAATATTTAAATAATCATAATTTATAATGATATTAATTAATTTCAAATATATATTTTGAGCATTTCTATATAATAATAAAATAGAAATTACCAAAAAACAATCACTTAAAATATTTTTAGTTTGATGTGAGAAACAACTTATTTTTGAGGTTTAATTCATATAACTTTGAGATAAATTTTTAAAATATCAAAAAGATGAAAATACTACTTTTGCTCTAAATGATTACATGAAAACTTTATTTTCATCAAGCAATTGTATTTTTAATCACTTGTAGAACTTAAAATGTTATTTACTTAGATTGATTCCTATTTGTTGACATAATAGATTAATAAATTGTCTACTCAACATTTTGAATCTACATTTAATTATATTTATTAATTAATTTTGAATTTTAATTAATTAATGAATTAATATAGTTAAATATGCATCCCGAGTGATACATAGGTGTTGACATTGCACATAAATGATGACGTCAAGTGATTATTACACCAAAACAATATAAAACCCCTAATCTAAAACATCTATCTAACACTCAGGATGCACATTTGACCATTATTGCTTATCCTTAAAATTTAGGGGTAGAGGTATGTTGTACCCAATGGCATATGATGCTCCCTACACATGCATTCAAAAGGAATCAATAACCAGAGATATCTTAATAATCCATACAAGAAAAACTCAACCCTGCTACATTTGGGTCAATTATTGCCGCTCAGGGTGCACCCAATGGCATATGATGCTCCCTACACATGCATTCAAAAGGAATCAATAACCAGAGATATCTTCATAATCCATTCAAGAAGCACTTAACCCTGCTACATTTGGGTCAATTATTGCCGCTCAGGGTGCACCCAATGGCATATGATGCTCCCTACACATGCATTCAAAAGGAATCAATAACCGGAGATATCTTAATAATCCATACAAGAAACACTCAACCCTGCTACATTTGGGTCAATTATTGCCGCTCAGGGTGCACCCAATGGCATATGATGCTCCCTACACATGCATTCAAAAGGAATCAATAACCGGAGATATCTTAATAATCCATACAAGAAACACTCAACCCTGCTACATTTGGGTCAATTATTGCCGCTCAGGGTGCACCCAATGGCATATGATGCTCCCTACACATGCATTCAAAAGGAATCAATAACCGGAGATATCTTAATAATCCATACAAGAAACACTCAACCCTGCTA
>VDFB02270651.1:13142658-13246655 GCA_007258455.2 Sequoia sempervirens | reverse complement strand
AAGTGAACATAGAACACATCTGAAAAATATAATGGGCCACATACCTCTCAGATAAACTGCCGAGTAGACCAAGAGTGGGAACGAGAATACTCCTTGAAGATATAAAATTTATCAAGACTAATCAAGAGAAATCTCCTCATAGGTCTCTATTGAACTTACGTTCAACCAAGGTGTAGGCTTCTCAGACTTTCTGCTGAAAAACTTCATCAAGAATACCAATCAACAACACTTCTCTCATAGGAGAAAAACAACCTCACCTTATTCTTCATGTATCCATGAGTACTAGCAACCGATCATCTCATGCTAAATTTCAACTGCATTACTGAACTATCACGAAGTATCAAGCAAATAATCAAAGCACCCAATACACAAAGAATTACTAGACCATTGTCAAAGCTCCAATCATCTGAATCAGGAACTTATCATGACACCATGATCTACATATCCCATTAGGAGATACCATGCTTCAAGTGACTTAACCATGGTCTCAAGTACAATGCAAAATGCCAAAAATACAATGCACACACAAGAGTATACCATGACATAAAGCAGAAAGACTCAAAACCAACATCACCTGTCAAGCACCACCAACACCTCAGCCAAAGAATCCAAGCGTCCTCCATGGATCCAAAATGTTTCACATCTTCACATAATGTCCATGCAAATGTGAAAGAACCCTTCTGCAGAAACAGGATCTAAAAGCTCCCCCTTGAAACATCTGCAACACTAAAGAAGACCATTCACCACCATGTGATGAACCCACAGTTACTGCTAAAGCTCCCACTGAAATGTGACATCCGAGCTCTTCAAGCGTAATGACCACCTACTTCAGGTTCCCATAAACGACTATTCAGGTACTCAACAATATCCATCCTCTCATCTCAAAGCTATCACACCAATGCATAAGTGACCACAGACAAGGCCACCTAACAAGTCTGCACCAACAATGAATCAACCTCATGGATAAAGACAGTTCACATCCAAGTTATCTCACTGCAGCCAATGGGTAGCTAATCCACCAACCACATAACTCGTAGATCACAAACATCGAACATGCAAACCCATCATCACATTGGAAACTACAACACTGAGATTTCAAAGAGAATAACTACATAGACAACATGACTCAAACACCAGATCATGCCAAACCTGATTTTCCAAACACGTCCACAACGAGGACCATAATCAAGGAACCCACAAGCACCACCACAAGAATGCTGAGTGACAAATCACGTACCAGCACTCCCATGCAGAGAAGAAATCACACCTCCTCAAACCATGCACAAAGCATGCATGCAGAACTGCAACTATCTCATCCAAGAACACCCCAAAAGGCGGGGTCTAGAAAATTGCTTAACAACAACTCCACATAACCACAAGTTTTGCTTAACCGTGTAAAACATGTACATGCATCTGAGAAAGAGATAGGCTATTTCAGAAACTTGCAAATCAACTAATGATTAACTCCATCGCCTTTATGTATTCGAGGTTAATAAGAAATAGTGCCTTCCAACACTAGGAAACACCACTTGGCATAAGCACACTCTTCCATGGTTGAGAAACAACCTAGGTTTCTCCATATCATCAAGGAGCCTCTCACAAAGACACCCAATATGAAAGCTTTACTGCTACATAGCCACGGAGCAAGAAAAACCACCTCATACACCAAGGTTATACCGCTACCAACCAGGAGACACAAATCACAACAAACCAACATGATCAACTCCCTTTTCTCCATCTTCACCATCATTCAAGCTGCGTGCTATCTCTGGATATCGCAAGACTTCCACTAACCAAAGGATCAATAGAAAAGACGATTCCTCCAGATTTCCTCCAGCCTAACAAACTGAGAAATCTTCACAGGAGAAATACCCAGAACCAACAACCAAAAGATGGCTCTGATACCACTTGTAAGAGAAATTTAAGGCATCTTAGAGAAACCTCCAAGAACAATAGTGCCTTCGGTAACTTTAATTCCGACTAGATTGCCTCAAAGACACGTACAACTATGTCCTAAAGCGGAAACATACATAGTTCATTTCCCACATTAATCCTTTGAGAGAAGCACATGTAAATTTAACAGCAAACAATAACAGTTTCTAGAAACAGAACCAAACACATGAAAGATAAGACAAAAATCAGAACACACCAATTTACGTGGGGAAAACCCTTTCGGGTTAAAAACCCCACCCTCCAAAGTTCGAGCCATTGTATTATTCAGCAACAAAAGGTTACAATACTATTTCAGGATCTTAGCCTTTTCAGAGATTACATCTTGTTCATTCTGGAAACAATCCTAGTAGCAAACACTCCCTCTATACATTTCCTGATCAACCTCTCAAACCAAACAATCTTCGCACTATTGCAATACCCTCAACAATATACAGTACAGATTGACATGAGAGATGGACCATGCCATTCGATTCTTGATCAGGAGAGATTTTTGTAGCATAACCCTGCCTCTCTCTTTTCTTTGTTTCGGCCTCATGGCCTCGGCCTTCCAACCAGTCACTCGGCGCTCACTCTATCACTCACCTATATCGAAGACAACAATTCACCAGAACATAGTTGTTTTCATTTCCTCACAAACAACTCGTCTTGCACGTAGAAACATTTGCAACAAACGGTTCACATTCTACCCTCTCTGATAGGTCCAAGTCACACCACGTAGGACAATCTTCCAATTGGTCAACAACGTTCATGCTATGTCGCATGTCGGTGAGACACTAACTGTGTTTCCCCGATGCCACAAAGCCCAACTATCGATATCGCCAAGAGTCATCACTATCGGCAAGAGGTTACACCGAGTTCAAAAGTAGTCGGCGAGACAAACCACATTGCTGGGACATCATACTGATGACCACCACATGTAGCGCTATTCGACAAGACCATCACTATTTGGCAAGAGGTCATACCGATGTTCAAAACTCACATCAACATCAACATTCCCATCGACGAGACTATCACTATTCGGTGAGAGTCATAACGAGTTAAGGAGTCATATTGATGTCCAATACACCCATCGGTGAGACTTCCACATTCGCTAAGAGTTCCTATTACCTAATTTTCACCATCGGGATCAATCAGGCAGAATATCATGTGACAGAGGTTTGAGAAGGCTAAATGGAAAATTTGCACAAGGGAAGAAATCATGCATCTGATGAAATTTCACAAGGATTTCAGTTGGGAGGCCTACTCTATGGAGATGTGCCTCAATATTCTATGCTCAGTCTCCATTAGAGCCAGGTCGGCATGACATCTTCACTATCTGGCTGACTGGCTGCTTGATACAATCCGTTTGGGACAGGTCGCTGTGACCTAGTCTTGGTCTTGCCGATCGCGTCACTGTGCAGCCTATCGCTATAATGGAGAGGGTCGGTATGACCTCTTACTGTGCAGATTTCTTTGGCCGATAGGCCATTCAATCGTCATTCGGCGAGACTCTCAGCGACCACGGGCTTCAGGGAGACCTATAGCACTCGGTCAGAAGTCCCAATGAAGGTTCAATGTTTCACCGATAGCAGATGGTGGCAAGTCATCGGGGAAGCTCTCGCCGGAGGAAACACTGTCGGTGAGAGGTCTCAGCGATGTGAGAAAGTCACACCGACTGCTTGCGCTCGGGTAGAGTGAAGAAGTTCGGCACGAGTCTCGGCGACCAGTGAAGTCTTCCGGACCAACAATAGGGTTTCAACAGGAGTTTAAGGCTTTGGTGAAGGGTCATAGCGAAAAGGTTATGTATCCCTGACAGGAAGCGACATCACTAAAGAAGGGGTCTCCCCAACTCATCATCTCTTGTCGACATCAGAGCTCGGAAAAGGGTGAAGGGATCGGCATGTGGTCTCGGCGAGTGGAGATGGTCTTGCCGAAAGAAGAAAGGGTGGTCTCGATGTGGTTGCCTTCGGCAGGACTCCCGCTGACAACGAAAAGACTTCACCGAGAAAGAGGACTTCAACATAAGGTTATACTGAAGTAAGAATGTCTCCCAGATAATCACAGGAAAGCGGCATCGGCAAAGGAAGCAGACTTTGGCATAAGGTTATACCGAAGTGTGAATGTCTCACCGATGGATGTGAAGCCTTGAATATAACTCTTGGCGACAGATGGACACTTCGGAAAAGGTAAATGAGATCGCCATAGGGTCTGGCCGAGAAGAAAAATCTCCCCAACGCAAAAGAGAAGGGACCCTTGGCACGAATAAGGGAATTCGCCGAGATGTCTCGGTGACTGTAAGAGGTCTCCCCAAAACGAGGGGCCTTCGGCATAACATATGAAGTCGTCATGACCTCTTCCTGACTGGCAGGAGTCAGGTCGAAAGAAAAGAAGTCGACCGAGGGTTCATACTTCGGCGTGAGTCTCACTGAGCAGTGAAGCCTTTAGAATGAAAAGGAATTCACCAAGAAGAGGGGGAGTTCTACGAAATGTCTCGGCGACACAAGAGGTCACGCCAACAGCAGGGGGTCTCGCTAGGTGTCTTGCCGAATGAAGAGTTTTCTGAATGAAAGGGATTTCTGTGTGATGTCTCAGCAATACCAAGGAGTCTTGCCGAAGTGAAACAAAATATGTGTTCACCAAAGCTAAAGTGCCTTCAGCACAACCTCTTCCCGAAATAAGGATGTTTGGCTGATAGAAGAAAAAGAGCCCGGCGAGATGACTTCTATAGACATCGGTGAGGATTTCCCTGACATGAATTTCATCGATATAGCAACTGACTATCGGAGTGATGTCTTACCGATATCACGTGGTCTCAGCGACAGAGAGGGATCTCCACATGACTCGTCAACCCACTGATCTCTTGGTGATAAACGGTGTCTCACCGATGGCTCCGGTAGCATCGGTATGATCTTTTGGTCTCACTGGGAGCTCTCAGTGACGACTCCATGTCTTTCCAATGCTTGCGAGAAGATTTAACTGCATCGGGGAGACACAATTAGTGTCTCACCGATATGCAGTTCTACAGGGGAAGTTTTGACCACTCGAAGAAGCTGCGTGGATTTCACTCAGCCAATCAGAGAAATATGAAGGTAAACTGTGGTAGTCTGAAGAACATCAACAAGATGAAGGGTGATGTGTATTTGTTGCAGGCTCAGAGCATTCAAGGTGCAGCTGAAGTAGCTCAACTAGACATGATGGATTGAATGAATGCGATAACTGAAGAATATTTGAAGAAGGATTCTACGAGGGTAACTCTTCACCGACACACACAGTAGGGACACGCAGGCTTCAACATTAACTTCATCCAAAAGATCTATGGATAGATCTTTCTGAGCCCGATATTTTTGTAAGGCCCTAAGGGGCCGACATCACTTTTGTATATAAGGCATTTTTTCCTCTTTGCAAAGGAGTTCTCCTTACGCTTTTCTGAAGTCTGTGACTACTACAGTCCTCTCTCGGATTAGCAGAATTCTGTAACTCATCTTGGAACATGTTATATAAAGCTTACCTTGATTACTTTTGATGTTCGGATTTCCATCTTGTTCCTGCAGAGTGTTGTGCATTTCAGGTTCATGATCAAGTTATTTTTGTGAATTTCTTTCATTCCTTCATAACTTTATCTTGTGTTTGATGCCTTCCTTTGCAAAAGTACCATTATACAAATTACAAATTGTGTTCACTTAGTCACACAGGGATTCTGGTATGTGAAAATCTTTCTTTCCTCTCTAGAAAAAGTGTGTGAATCGAACCTGTTTGTAAAACGTTAGTGTAAGGCTTATAGAATTTGATGTGTAATCATATGTCCATAGTCAGTATTCAAGTGTAAATTGTGTATCTCATGGTTCCTGTAATTTTGGTGTATCACCTTAGGATTTAGCTTCATTTTATGCATTCTTTCTCCCTTTTCCTTCCCAGATCAGTAGTTTAGGTGATACCCAAAGGAAGCTGGCCTTCTCCGAAGGTTCATTTCAGCTATAGGTGACCCATAGCCTTGAGATGATCCCATGTTGCTCTAGAATGCTTAGTTTTTTGTAAACTTTGCACAGGGTGCGATTCTAGGTGACAACAATTTCTGGCACGCCCAGTGGGACTATGAACTACTTCTAAGTTCATGTTTATGCATTTTATTTCTGCTGTTTGGTGTGTACAGTAGTAGTTTCAGCCTTTTGGAGGCACTTTCTTTACATACCTAGCGACTCTGAGCTCAAATCTCTTGGTTTCACAGACACAGGTCTTGGTATGTCTCAAAATAATCTGTTAATTCTGAATTTCCAACTCTTGGATTGAAAAGATGTCAAATGTTCATGAAGATGCTTACTATTACCCTCCATATCATGAGTATGTTGCTCCTACACACCCATACCAGAACGTTTTGGACCTGCTCCAACAGATTGACCATATCTTGAGGGATCTCAGTCAAGGTCTTCATAATATGAAGATTAAGGATATTAGTAAAGTGCTGGCATACCTATCTAAGATGTTGGTTGATATCAGGGTGCATCAGGGTACTATTATGCAACAACAAGAAATGGTTGAGCAAGTCTACTTTTATGATAAAAAAAGGGTGGAAAAAAGAGTCTAGTTCGAGGAAGGCCTTGAACAGGAAATAGCTGCTAAGGAAGAACAAATGAAGCTGCTCTCGGCTAAGGTGCAGAATACTTAAGCTTACTCTGATTATCAGCACCAACTAATGGAGGGGCTGCAAAGGAAGAAATTTGAAGAGAACCTTTCCCAACAACTACCTATAAAAGAGGCGGAAATAAGGTTAATTTTTTTTGAACAGGAGGTTCCCAAGTACAAGTTTTCCAACTTCAGGCAAAGTCAGCCTCTTGACTCCCCTAGTAAGTCTTCTCGGTTTGAAATTCCAAGCTTTAAGGGATTCAATTCGATGGAAGAGAATGTAGTACCTGAACAAGATCATTCCATCATCCCTCAAGAGTAGACCATTGATCCAGATGACTTGCTCCTCAAGGAGAGAATTAGAAAAGTAAATCCAATGCATTTAGCTGTAGCATGTTACCGACTACAGCAAGAAAAGCTCAAACAGGAGGGGAGGCAGGAAGTCAGACAACTGATAGTTGAAGGTCTTCACTTGTAGGCAGAGGATACCCAAGTTTCACTGCAAAAGCAGCCACACAAAGAAGAACAATTGGCTTATTTATTTGATCAACTACCTGGTTATGTTGAGCAAGTGGAAGAGAGCATGCAGGTTCCTTATTTACCAATCGATTTGGAATGGCCAGAGAATTTTGCTGACTTGTTTGATGAACTTCCTCAATTTGTCGATGAAGATGAATATCTCACATGCATGATAGCACCTATGCCTGATGATGAACTAGTATCATATGAGAAGGAAGCATGTGATCAGCCCATTCAAGTTGGAAAGACTATTGAAGAAGTTGTTGAAGATAATGCCTTGCAGCTTGTGAACTTACTGGATGAGCTTCCCCACTTTTTTGAGGAGGTATATTCTGTCATGGAAAAAGAGCATAATGAACAACAGTTTGAGGATTTGTTTTCAGTTATCCAATAGGGATATCAACTCCTTATCCAAGAAGATTAAACTGTACTAGCCAAGGAACAACCTGCATCTTACCTCCAATCAGCATCTTTCCAAGGAAAAGATGAGATCTTTAAAGATCAACAAGAGGCCAACAAGGAGAGTTCAAGCTTTACCCTTACTAGGGGCTGTTCAATTAGGTACTTAGCTCAAATGGAGTCCAATACCACACCAAGGACGAATCCTACACCCAAGCATGAGGGTACTGCTCAGGAGGAGCACACTCAAGTTACCTTTCCACCTCAGAATGGGAATGTTTACATTATGTATGGAAAGGTTAGTAAGCCTGAATATGTTCTGCAAGAGATCTTGCAGCCATCAGTTGAATTGTCATGCATGCTTCATTTCTCTTTAGTTGTTCTCTAGCATGGCAAATATTGTAATTTTTTTAGAAAGGGTAGTTATTTCACCCAACCTGTCAATGGGTTTGTTTGATCAATTTCTTATTGGCTAGTGTAGGGTAGGTTTAGTTGCTATTTCTTTCCCTAAGTGTTGTTTCAACACATGTAAATACTTTATTTTAGTTTTTCTTGATTTTAATAAGTTTCCAAGTGTTCTGGTGAGTCTCAAGATGAGTTACGACCATGTTCAAAGTTGCTCTTGATCTTTTCTGAGTTTTCCCAATGACTCCATGCCCAATGGATAGGCCTATGCTACTGGTCTTCATGTTTAGCAATCAAACATCCAGCACAGGTCACCAGAAATGTTACCTAATTTTCACCCTCGGGATCAATAAGGTAGAATATCATGTGACAGAGGTTTGAGAAGGCCAAATGGAAAATTTGCAAAAGGGAAGAAATCATGCATCTGATGACATTTCATAGGGATTTCAATTGGGAGGCCTACTCTATGGAGATGTGCCTCAATATTCTATGCTCAGTCTCCATTAGAGCTAGGTCGGCATGAAATCTTCACTATCTGGCCGACTGGCTGCTTGATACAATCCATTTAGGACAGGTTGCTATGACCTAGTCTTGGTCTTGCCGATCGCGTCACTGTGCAGCCTATCACTATAACTGAGAAGGTCGGTATGACCTCTTACCACACGGATTTCTTTGGCTGATAGGCCATTCAATCATCATTCGGCGAGACTCTCGACGACCACGAGCTTCGGGGAGACCTACAACGCTCGGTGAGAAGTCCCAATGAAGGTTCAATGTTTCGCCGATAGCAGATGGTGGCAAGTCATTGGGGAAGCTCTCGTCAGAGGAAACACTGTCGGTGAGAGGTCTTAGCGATGTGAGAAAGTCACACCGACTGCTTGCGCTCAGGCAGAGTGAAGAAGTTCGGCGTGAGTCTTGGCGACCAGTGAAGTCTTTCGGACCAACAATAGGGTTTCAGCAGGAGTTTAAGGCTTCAGTGAAGGGTCATAGCGAAAAGGTTATGTCTCCCCAACAGGAAGCGGCATCACTAAAGAAGGGGTCTCCCTGACTCGTCATCTCTCGCCGACATCAGAGCTCGGAAAAGGGCGAAGGGATCAACATGTGGTCTCGGCAAGTGGAGATGGTCTTGCCGAAAGAAGAAAGGGTGGTCTCAATGTGGTTGCCTTTGGCAGGAGTCCCGCTGACAATGAAAAGACTTCGTCGAGAAAGAGGACTTCAGCATAAGGTTATACCGATGTAAGAATGTCTCCCCGACAATCACAGGAAAGAAGTGTTGGCAAAGGAAGCGGACTTCGGCATAAGGTTATACCAAAGTGTGAATGTCTCGCCGATGGATGTGAAGTCTTTGGTTTAACTCTTGGCGACAAATGGACACTTCGGCAAATGTAAATGAGATTGCCATAGGGTCTGGCCGAGAAGAAAAATCTCCCTGACGCAAAAAAAGAAGGGACCCTCGGTACGACTAAGGGCATTCACCGAGATGTCTCGGCGACTGTAAGAGGTCTCCTTGAAATGAGGGGCCTTTGGCATAACATATGAAGTCGTCATGAGCTCTTCCCGACCGGCAGGAGTCAGGCCGAAAGAAAAGAAGTCGACCGAGGGTTCATACTTCAGCGTGAGTCTCACCAAGCAGTGAAGCCTTCAAAACGAAAAGGAATTCACAGAGAAGAGGGGGAGTTCTACGAAATGTCTTGGTGACACAAGAGGTCACGCCGACAGCAGGGGGTCTCGCTAGGTGTCTTGCCGAATATAGAGTTTGCCGAATGAAAGGGATTTCTATGTGATGTCTCAGCGATACTAAGGAGTCTTGCCAAAGTGAAATGAAATATGTGTTCACCAAAGCTAAAGTGCCTTCGGCACAACCTCTTCCCGAAATAAGGATGTTTGGCCGATAGAAGAAAAAGAGCCTGGCGGGATGACTTCTACAGACGTCGGCGAGGATCTCCCCGACATGAATTTCATTGATATAGCAACTGACTGTCAGAGTGATGTCTTACTGATATCATGTGGTCTCAGCAACAGAGAGGGATCTCCACATGACTCGTCAACCCACTGATCTCTTGGTGATAAACAGTGTCTCGTCGATGGCTCCAGTAGCATCGGTATGATCTTTTGGTCTCGCTGGGAGCTCTCAGTGGCAGCTCCATTTCTTGTCGATGCTTGCGAGAAGATTTAACTGCATCAGGGAGACACGATTAGTGTCTCACCGATATGCGGTTCTACAAGGGAAGTTTTGACCGCTTGAAGAAGCTGCGTGGATTTTAGTCAGCCAATCAGAGAAATATGAAGGTAAACTGTGGCAGTCTAAAGAGCAACAACAGGATGAAGGGCGATGTGTATCTGTTGCAGGCTCAGAGCATTCAAGGTGCAGCCGAAGTAGCTCAACCAGACACGATGGATCGAATGAATGCGGTAGCTGAAGAATATCTGAAGAAGGCTTCTACGAGTGTAACTCTTCACCGACACACACAGTAGGGACACGCAGGCTTCAACATTAACTTCATCCAAAAGATCTATGGATAGATCTTTTTGAGCCCGATATTTTTGTAAGGCCCTAAGGGGCCGACATCACTTTTGTATATAAGGCATTTTTTCCTCTTTGCAAAGGAGTTCTCCTTACGCTTTTCTGAAGTCTGTGACTACTACAGTCCCCTCTCGGATTAGCAGAATTCTGTAACTCATCTTGGAACATGTTATATAAAGCTTACCTTGATTACTGTTGATGTTCGGATTTCCATCTTGTTCCTGCAGAGTGTTGTGCATTTCAGGTTCATGATCAAGTTATTTTTGTGAATTTCTTTCATTTCTTCATAACTTTATCTTGTGTTTCATGCCTTCCTTTGCAAAAGTACCATTATACAAATTACAAATTATGTTCACTTAGTCACACAGGGATTCTAGTCTGTGAAAATCTTTCTTTTCTCTCTAGAAAAAGTGTGTAAATCGAACCTGTTTGTAAAACATTAGTGTAAGCTTAAATAATTTGATGTGTAATCGTATGTCCATAGTTAGTATTCAGGTGTACATTGTGTATCTCATGGTTCCTATAATTTCGGTGTATCACCTTAGGATTTAGCTTCATTTTATGCATTCTTTCTCCCTTTTCCTTCCCAGATCAGTAGTTTAGGTGATACCCAAAGGAAGCCCGCCTTCTCCGGAGGTTCATTTCAGCTATAGGTGACCCACAACCTTGAGATGATCCCATGTTGCTCTAGAATGCTCAATTTTTTGTAAACTTTGCACAGGGTGCGATTCTAGGTGACAACAGTTCCAACAAGCCTTCATGTTACTCGGATCTGTCTTTCACCTTTAGTCACGCCGATGCAGATCATCAGCCAGTGTCACATCGACAATCAACGGTGGCACCAACTCACATGTTATCAGCAAGACAATATACATTAGAGAAAGGTTTCACCGAAGTCCCAAATCACATTGAAAGCAGACTCGTCGGCCAGACCAACACTCTCGAAAGAGGGTCACACTGAACACAAGTCACACCGATGACATCCTCGCCAAGAGTCTCCCTGACATGCAATAAGAGTATCCTATCAACCAGACATCTCCCATCGCTAGGACACATTCCGATAGGAACAAGTCATACCGATTACTGCATCGGCCAGAATTTCTACCGTCGCCGAAACATCATTTTGACTATCCAAGGTTACACTGAAGATTCAAGTTATACTGATCGCCAAGACATTCCAAAGGTCACAGCGATAGTTCAGTATCAACTAGCAGATTGGATAGACATCTCAACAGTCACAACGACCATGCTTACTCAGAGGTTTCAACCTGTGAGATTGAGGCACACAATTTCAATAATCTCCCACTTGACGAAGATCACACAGGAATCTCCAAAGAAACCAGAAACTAAGATCACACTAGCTTCACTAGTTTAGACCCCGCAATACTCAAGACACCCAATCAACAAGATTCCACAGATAACAATCCACCGGACAATCTGCAACAAAGACTAGGCATCCAACTGCAACTCACTATCAAACAAAGCAACCGAAATGCAACCGATCATAGCCTTCCAGGAAGCCACATAGATCTAAAAACATGCTCTCATGCTCCATTAAGACTTCTGCACCAACATCCAAGATTTTCACCATTTAGGCAACAATCGCTGTCATCTTCCAATATGCCACCTATGGAAGAAAGAACACGCCAAGGTGAATAAGCACCAGTCCAACGAACAAAAGCAAAATATCCTAGTGATATCATCAATAGGATACTGCTACCACTTCACTTTGCTCATATGCTATACAGAAGTAATATCAAATTCAAAGCCTCAAACGGAACACAATAGTGAAGTCATTCTCCAAAAACAATATAGAAGACATCAACTAGAACAACAATCAAACTGACTGCTTCCATCCAACTGATAAATCAACGCGATTGAAAATAGCACCCACAACTCGTGCTATTCCATCCAATCCCACATACCTAAAAGGTATCAACATTAGTAAACTCATGCCAAACTATAACCAACTCAATAACAAAAAATACAAGCTCCAAGTGCCAACCAGTCGAAGAAGACAAAACACAACAGGAACTCCCACTTCTCGAGTAATTCCAAATCTGAAAGATCAAAGACATACTAGGTCTACCAATAACAACACATAGAAAGTGTAACCATGTAGTACCAAAAATATCCACAATGATACGTACAACCTACAACAAACTGTTACAAGAAACATTTCTCTCACCACAAGTCATCACAGTTCTCCCAAGCTCTCCACACGCAATGAAAGGAAAAAGGATTAAGAACCTCCATGTCATCACCCATAAACTTGAGTGAAAAACACATGACCACAAGAAAGTGATCACTATAGCTCCAACCAAACCTCAAACCAATGTAATGTGAAACCAAACATCCAAGAAGTAAACCAAGACCAAAGAGAGAAACTCTACATATCATATTCCTGTAGAACATCCTCCAACATACACTTCTAACTGCCAGCTGTGCCAAGAATGATCTCCTTCTCATCCCATAATAAAATCCTTAACAACATCCAACCGTTCAATCACCAAGATCAAACCAACTTTAAAATCATGTAATCAACATGGATGTAAGCCTCTCAAAGAAAATCAAGCTACTCCATTCCCCATTTCAGGAAATCAGCCCATACATCATCTCCTACCAATTCTCATCAGTAAATAACATAACACAAAATCTCAAGGAGATAAAACAAGCTATACATATTCCACCATGAATCCTCCAGAACCATTAAAGAACAATTCAAGATCCATATCATGAAAGTGAACATAAAACACATCTAAAAAATATAATGGGCCAAATACCTCTAAGATAAACTGCCGAGTAGACCAAGAGTGGGAACGAGAATACTCCTTGAAGATATAAAATTTATCAAGACTAATCAAGAGCAATCTCCTCATAGGTCTCTATTGAACTTACGTTCAACCAAGGTGTAGGATTCTCAGACTTTCTGGGGAAAAACTTCATCAAGAATACCAATCATCAACACTTCTCTCATAAGAGAAAAATATCCTCTCCTTATTCTTCATGTATCCATGAGTACTAGCAACCGATCATCTCATGCTAAATTTCAACTGCATTACTGTACTATCACGAAGTATCAAGCAAATAATCAAAGCACCCAATACACAAAGAATTACCAGACCACTGTCAAAGCTCCAATCATCTGAATCAGGAACTTATCATGACACCATGATCTACATATCCCCTTAGGAGATACCATGCTTCAAGTGACTTCACCATGGTCTCAAGTACAATGCACAATTCCAAAAATCCAGTGCACAAACAAGAGTATACCATGACATAAAGCAAATAGACTCAAAACCAACATCACCTATAAAGCACCACCAACACCTAAGCCAAAGACTCCAAGCGTCCTCCATGGATCCAAGATGTTGCACATATTCAAATAATTTCCATGCAAATGTGAAAGAACCCTTTTGCAGAAATAGGATCTAAAAGCTTCCCCTTGAAACATCTGCAACACTAAAGAAGACCATTCACCACCATGTGATGAACGCATAGTTACTACTAAAGCTCCCACTGAAACGTGACATCCGAGCTCTCCAAGCATCATGACCACCTGCTTCAGGTTCCCATAGATGACTATTTAGGTACTCAACATTATCCATTCTCTCATCTCAAAGCAATCCCACCAATGCATAAGTGACCACAGACAAGGCCAGCTAACAAGTCTACACCAACAATGAATCAACCTTGTGGATAAAGATAGTCCACATTCAAGTTATCTCACTGCAGCCAATTGGTAGCTAATCCACCAACCACATAACTCTTAGATCACAAACATTGAACATGCAAACCCATCATCGCATTGGAAAATGAAACATTGAGATTTCAAAGAGAATAACCATGTAGACAACATGACTCAAACACCAGATCACGCCAAACCTAATTTTCCAAACACGTCCACAACGAGCACCATAATCAAGGAACCCAAAAGCACCACCACAAGAAGAATGAGTGAAAAATCACATACCAACACTCCCATGCAGAGAAGAAATCACACCTCCTCAAACCATGTACAAAGCATGCATGCAAAACTGCAACTATCTCATCCAACAACACCCCAAAAGCTAGGGTCTAGAAAATAGCTTAACAACAACTCCACATAACCACAAGTTTTGCTTAACCGTGTAAAACATGTACATGCATCCGAAAAAGAGATAGGCTATTTTAGAAGCTTGCAAATCAACTAATGATTAACTCCATAGCCTTTATGTATTCGAGGTTAACAGGAAACAGTGCCTTCCAACACCAGGAAACACCACCTGGCATAAGCACACTCTTCCATGGCTTAGAAACAACCTAGTCTTCTCCATATCATCAAGGATCCTCTCACACAGACACCCAATATGAAAGATTTACTACTACACAGCCATGGAGTAAGAAAATCCACCTCATACACCAAGGTTATACCGCTACCAACCAAGAGACACAAATCACAACAAACCAACATGATCTACTCCCTTTTCACCATCTTCACCATCCTTCAAGCTGCGTTTTGCCTGTGGATATCACAAGACTTCCACTAACCAACGGATCAATAGAAAAGTCAATTCCTCTAGATTTCCTCCTGCCTAACAAACTAAGAAATCTTCACAGGAGAAATACCTAGAACCAACAACCAAAAGATGGCTCTGATACCACTTGTAAGAGAAATTTAGGGCAGCTCAGAGAAACCTCCAAGAACAGTAGTGCCTTCGGTAACTTTAATTCTGATTAGATTGCCTAAAAGACATGTACAACTATGTCCTAAAGCGGAAACAGACACAATTCATTTCCCACATTAATCCTTTTGAGAGAAGCACATGTAAATTCAACATCAAGCAATAACAGTTTCTAGAAACAGAACCAACACACATGAAAGATAAGACAGAAAATTAGAACACACAGATTGACATGGGGAAAACCCTTTCGGGTAAAAAACCCCACCCTCCAAAGTTTGAGCCATTGTATTATTCAGCAACAAAAGGTTACAATACTATTTCAGGCTCTTAGCCTTTTCAGAGATTACATCTTGTTCATTCTGGAAACAATCCTAGTAGCAAAATCTCCCTTTGTACATTTCTTGATCAACCTCTCAAACCAAACAATCTTCACACTGTTGCAATACCCTGAACAATATATAGTACAAATTGACACGAGAGATGGACCATGGCATTCGATTCTTGATCAGGAGAGATTTTGGCATTATAACCCTGCCTCTCTCTTTTCTCTATTTCGGCCTCATGGCCTCGACCTTCCATCTAGCCACTCAGCCCTCACTCTATCACTCACCTATATCGAACACAACAATTCACCAGAACATAGTTGTTTTCATTTCCTCACAAACAACTCATCTTCCACGTAGAAACAGTTGCAACAAATGGTTCACATTCTGCCCTCTCTGATAGGTCCAAGTCACACCACATAGGACAATCTTCCAATCAGTCAACAATGTTCACCCTGTGTCACATGTCGGTGAGACACTAACCGTGTCTCCCTGATGCCACAAATCCCAACCGTCGATATCGCCAACAGTCATTGCTATCGGCAAGAGGTTACACCGAGTTCAAAAGTAGTCGGTGAGACAAACCACATCGCTTAGACGTCATATCGATGACCACCACATGTAGCGCTATTCGACAAGAACATCGCTATTCGGCGAGAGGTCATACCGATGTTCAAAACTCACATCGACATCAGCATTCCCATCGGCAAGACTATCGCTATTTGCTGAGAGTCATAATGAGTTAAGGATTCATATCAATGTCCAATACACCCATCGGCGAGACTTCCACATTCGCTAAGAGTTCCAATGAGCCTTCATGTTACTCCGATCTGTCTTTCACCTTGAGTCACCTCGATGCAGATCATCGGCCAGAGTCACATCAACAACCAACGGGGGCACCAACTCACATCTTATCAGCAAGACAATATACATTGGAGAAAGGTTTCACCGAAGTCCCAACTCACACCGAAAGCAGACTCGTCGTCCAGACCAACACTCTCGACAAAGGGTCACACCAAAAACAACAAGTAACACTGATGACATCCCTCGCCAAGAGTCTCCCCGACATCTAATAAGAGTATCCTGTCGGCTAGACATCTCCCATCGCCAGGACACATTCCGATAGGAACAAGTCATACCGATTACTATATCGGCCAGATAGACCAAGGGTCACACCGATATCGGCCAGACTTTATGTCATTGCCGAAACATCATTCTGATTATCCAAGGTTACACCAAAGATTCATGTTATACTGATCGCCAAGACATTCCAGAGGTCACAGCGATAGTTCAGGATCAACTAGCAGATCGACCAGACATCTCAATAGTCACAATGACCATGCTTACTCATAGGTTTCAGCCTATGAGATTGAGGCACACAATTCCAACATATTCAAGTTGGGAGAAGCATGACATAGTACAAGGAATTCCTCTTCTACCACCTCTTATGAAGCTTCATATGCAATTGGGAGGTAATTTCCTAGCTCTATTTCTACGAACAATACCTTATTCGTATTGTTGTATTCAATAATCATGAACCTCATTTGCAGCTGATGTTCAATATGGATTTGGTTGGGCAACCCCTTCCAAGGTAGCCACATGTGTGAGTAGTCAGTAGATGTATACCCATTGAGTGCTTGGGTGAAGTCTCTCCCTAATATGATCCCATAGGTGTTGGGAATATCAACAACCTAAATGTCAATGACTTGTTGCATCCTTGGACCAACTACAATTTCCATTGGGATCCTATTTAATTCCCCTACCACATTGAATTTATTCTTATCTAGTTGGTTCACCTTATGTTTGGTGGGGGTAGGGACTGTGCCTAATGCTTGGTAGACTGCAAATGGCATGACATTGGTAGATGCTTTGGAATCTAGCAAACAATTATGTAAATTTTTACCAAACATTCGAATTATCAGTAGGAAGGGAGGGGTCTCTAACCTTCCTTGGAACAATCCTATAGATGCATCCACCTAGGCTACTTGAGCCTTATCCTTGTCATTTTTTTATGTTTTGCTGGCATTTGATTTTTCTCCCTAACTAGCTACTTATCTGATTGCTGACTTTTGCTAGGCGGTTGGTCACACTTTTCCCCTACGATTTCTTTGATCACTGGCTCACTGCTAGAGGTGGCAAATGAGGCCCTTTTTTGCAGCTACGTTTGGAGCTAGTTTTGATGGGGAAATTCCATTTAAGGATCTAAAGAAGTTATTCCTAATGGTGGACAACCACAACAACTCAAAGGTTGACATACTTTAACTTTCTTTAATTCTTCTGCCACGTATTCCCCCATTTTCTCCATATTTGTTTTGAAGGAAATACCTTGAGCTAGATTAGCAGGTTGTTCTTTGGTAGGATTAGGTTGTTTATTCCTATTGAAACACTAAGTAGGGGCCTTTGGGTATGGTGGGTTGTTACTAGCATTTGGATCGGGGGTGTGCTAAAATTGTTAGGAGGTATGGAGGTTGTGAAGGGACCACCAACTTGCCTATTTCTCAAGTTGTAAGGGGTTGCACATTGGTGAAACATATGAAACTTTTATGTTTGTTGTTCCTCCTCATCTTTAGGCCCATTATCTATTGAATAAAACATTCCAGATAGGACTCTTTCATTACATACCTCTTTTGATTCACCCACCTTTTCTGCAACCTCCTTCTTGGGCCTGTTCTTGTCACTTTGAGGAAAAAGCGCCTGGTTGACAAC
Organism: Sequoia sempervirens; assembly: GCA_007258455.2. Lineage (NCBI taxonomy): Eukaryota > Viridiplantae > Streptophyta > Pinopsida > Cupressales > Cupressaceae > Sequoia > Sequoia sempervirens. The sequence continues at coordinate 13,228,560 of VDFB02270651.1, read as the reverse complement.
CAAGACTAAGACATATGGTTCTAAGGGTACTATTTCTCTGTAGCTTGAGCTATCAATAGTGTTTTGAACCTCTACTTGGAAGATTACAGTAGCAGTTTGGAACTCTGGGCAATTGAGTTTGGAATGCCTATTGGTTTGATGAATTTTGCAACATTCGGATAGGGCTGCCTCATCCAAATAGACTCCACTTACTATTTTTTCTATCCCTCCAGGTGGATCAAGAGGTTTTGGTACCCTTCCATTGTTTGGACTAGTATTCCATGTTGTATTATTCCTTTGGGATGACCTCCTTTCAAAGTTCTACCTAGAATTTTGACCTCTTTCATAATTTTGTCTCGAAGACGAGCTGGGATCTCGGTTGTCTCTATGGAAGTTGGATTGAATGCTCCTTTGAGATGCTTGCAACTGGTTATTTTGATTCCTCAGATGAGTTACTTCAGTGGACAACTTCTTCACTAATTCGTCCAACTCATCAATTCGCTCCTTATGTACATTGCTTTGCATTGCTACTAAATTTTGAAGGTAAATCAGATGTGTTGCAAATGGATTTTATGGGGCATCTGAAGTTTCAAATCTTTGCAAGTACAAAGGCACTTGGGGCTGCTATGAATAGGTCTACTGATTCAAGGGCTATAGGTAGCTTGGTACTGTTGGAGTTTGGTTCAATGGAGGCGTTGGGTATGGAACTATGGGAAATTGAGGAATCAGATTCATCAAAGGAGTTTGATGCGCCAAAGCATGAGTAAGTCCATGGACTTGTCTAGGGTTGGAAATAGCTCACAATGAAGGTAACAAACCTGCCACATGCTTCCCCAAATTAGTGCTTGCCTTGAATGCCTCAACATAAGTTTCTACTAAACTCGCAGGTGGTTGATGCATTATTTTGACCAAGGTGGATGTGAGGTTGTCCAAGGCATCATAATACACCATTCTGGCATTGGTGTCATCAACTACATAAGGAGGCTGCAATTTCATGTAGGCTCTATGAAATCTATTATTGAATGAGCTGATTAGCTCATTGAATTCCCTCCTTATCAACATGAATTGCTGGTACAAGTCGGTGGGGTTGATTAGAACTTTAAATTTCTACAAGAAAGTGTTTTTCATGAGGTCCCAAGAGGTAATGGATCTTGTAGGTAGATGAATGTACCAATAGAATGATTTGTCTCCCAATGAGTAAGGGAAGAGTCTACAAGAAACATCCTCATGTTCAATTTGCATATCCTTCGAGGATATTTGGAAGATCTTGATGTGTTCTTCTATTGTCCTTTGTGGATCATTGGGGTGGAACTTGGTGTAGAAACCTTCCAAATTCTTTGGCATGTCATGGTAGTCATTGAAGGATAGTGGATATGGGTTATTGCCCAACCAAGCCATTAGTGGAGGTGGGGGTGGTAATGGTTGTGTTGTAGCAATCTGTGGTTGGGGTATGGCAATTCTAATAACACTTTGGATGTGGGAAGTGAATGGGGAAAAGGTTGGTTGAAGTGAGGGAGAATATGGAGATGGAGGGGATGGGGGTTGAGTGGATGGAGCTGATGAGGAAGCTCCCCCTTTCTTGGCTCTCCTAGCCCTGGTAGGGGTCTTTAGCTCTTGGAAGTCTCCCTTTTCTGGTGTAGATTTGGTTACTCTGTGAAATATTTGAGGGGGAGAAGGACCCAATTTGATCCAGCTTAGTCTAGCTACCCTCCTTTTAGCACCAATTCTGTTGATGGGTGTTTTTGCACTTCTCAACATAGACAACACACAAGTGTCATGCCTCTCTTGAAAGGTCAAAATCTACAACTCAACTTCATATAATCACCCCAAGGTCTCTTGGGTGTTAGGTCATGACTTGCAAAAACAACTCAGTTGTTTGTTGTGAATTGCTGGTAATCACAAGGGGCCTTTATGGTTGACAAATCATAGAGTTTTCTTGGGTCTGTGATGAAGTTTCATATTTATGGAAATGAACAAATAGTGACAACAATGTCAAGACAACAATATGAAACTCACTTCTGTCATTAGATTTTGCTTTATAGTGATGCTGGAATTGTATATTTAACTCATATTTCAAAAGAAAATTCAAAAGAGTAGAGGGTTTAAGAGTTTTCCTAAATTTGAAACTTTGTTGAACAGTAACAATGGCCAATGCTATATTGGATAGACTTCTAAACTAGGTTTTACTTAACCAGGGACAGCCCAGAGTCTCACAAAACTAGCACAATCTTCTAAGGCTTACTTATGATTTTCAGACTGCAACATGAACACTTAAAGCATACACATACACAGTTGAATTTAAGTGTTGTAAATGAATGAGCGTGGACTAAATTTACATAGCAATTTGTCATCAACAAATGGCAAAAAGTATGAGCTGAAAGTGCATCAAACATAATAGCATACATCCAGCATTAAAGCCAACATGAACTACTAACAAAAAATGAACTTAAACTGAAATAAGTAATGTTGAAAGAAGCTTTTGGAGATAGAATCATGGACACATAAAGAGCAATACACAAGAAACCATCAACTCAATGCTTTACACAACAACATGTCTTTACACAACAACTCATCTGTCTTTGAAAATGAGAGGATGCCCCTATTGATAGTTTTCCAAAAGAAGAATGAATGGTCAAGATTCATTTACAATGAATGGATTAGATTCATTCTAGTTTAGGGTTTCACCTAAACCCATATGAGGACAAAAGTTTACAATATAAAATAGACTATTTTGTCTTTTCCCTATTTCGTCTTGTAGTCTATTTTGTCTTGTAGCTATTTTTAGCGTTTCCAACTATTTTAACAAATATTTATCATCTATAATTAGATTTCCAGCTACCTTTTGCAGAGTAGCACATTCCATGAACTTTCTGATCATAGCCAACAACTTCTCTTCAGAGAGATCGGATTTGGTGATTGGAAGGAAAATCTCTTGAATCCTTTCGTCATTTGGTCCTGATGGCTTGTGCACTTTGGCCTAGATTTGATTATTTGCTTTGACTTTGTGAAGGCTCTTGTAGAAAAATCCATAAAATCATCCAACAACATGTCGTCGGCCATTTGCTCTACCTTCTTATGAAACTCACATTTCACATTTAATGGCTTCTCTTTCTAACTCCATGGTGGGAATTTCATAACTCATCAGTTTTAAATAATCATCGCACTTGACTTGGTGCTTTATGATCCATTCACGATTTTCCTCTAATTCTTGTAGGGCCCTTTCCAAAACTTCTTTTTTGTATTCATAATTCAACTTAGAGGATTCGAGTAGCTAGTGATCTTCCTTGGGAAACGCTAGTTCCTTCTCCCAAGTTTCCTGGGAGAGTTTGAGGATGCTCTTCAGCTTCGGGTAGGTAATCTTGTAAAGTTTGAGGAATTCTTTACATATGTCCATCACCTCCCCTACCTCTTTCTATAGAACTCATAATTCATTATGCATTCTAGCTACACAGTGGATGCCATTATCACTAGTGTCAATTACCCTCTTCATCTAGTCTGAGGTAGACTTGGTCCAATTATTCATTTTCTCAATTTTATTTACCTCATCCTTTGAGAGTAAGGTGGGTGCAGGTGATTCCATTGGAGCTTCCTCTATTGATGCGGTCCATTGTTGTATGAAGGCAATCAATTTCGCCACCTGTGCTTTCAGTTCCTCCTTTGTCAATTGATCTTTGTTCATCTGGTGAAAGATGGTGGACACTGACCCCTGAAATTCATCAATATTTTGAGCACGAGACGCTTAGACTAGATTGATGGTGGTCACTTGATAATATTTTCCATGAATGGTAGTTGCATCCTTGTCTATAGTAGGAGTAGCCACTTGTAATATTCTAGATCTAGAAGCATCCGTTGTGATGTGAGACCTAATTTTGGGCTTCTTCTATTTTTGAGCTTTTACTTGGGCTCTGGCTAGTATTGTTTCTAAGTGGGCCTTGGGATTGACAAGGACAAGAGCCTTTCTCTTCAACTATTGCTCCAACCAAGTAGGAACCTCTATTTGATGGTCTAGAGATTTGTTATTATCCCTTTCCTCTTGTTCTTTTGATGACTCATTCTCTTCAGACTCAAGAGCATCTTCATCATTTTCCTCTTCTTCCTCCTGCTCGATTTCCTATAGTATGACCTTTTCCTTGTTAGGCTCAATAGATCCAATATTTTCTTCAACAATATTATCTTCTTCTAGTGATGTCCCCTTGTTCTCTTCGTGTTCAAATTTGATTTCCACTTTGGGCTCAACAATTTTTTCTTCTATACTCTTTTCTCCTTTTTCCTTGTCTTGCTCTCCTATCAGAGGCACTTCACATTTTAGGCCCTGATCTTGGCCAGTTTGTGGAGGCTCTTTAGTCTCCCCTGTATCAACTTTCCCTTCATTGAAATGATGTTCCTTTGGGTTTTCTTCCTCTTCAACATGCTCCTTGGGATGTTCTTCTTTGGGATCTTGGTCAAAGGTCTCAACCTCATAATAATCATCAAATTTTCTCGTATCCCCCTCCTTGTGTATTTGTTGCCCTTCCTCCTCAGATGCTACCTCATCTAAATCAACCCTTAGTCCCCCCTCAGGATGCTCAAAGTAGTCATCCTAATCAGAATCTTCTGGCTCTTTAGCAATATTTTTGGTCACTTCTTTAGGCTACTCTATGCTTAGCCTCTCCATTTCTTCAAAGATTTTCATTGTTGCCTCCATCTTTAGTGGCTCAGTAGGAGGTGGAGGGAGAGGAAAGGCAGCAACAAGTTGGACCATTAGCATTTGAAATTGTGGACTAAGAATTACCTTAGAGAGTTCAGATGGCACATTTTATAAATATGAGACAAAGGCATGTGGAAAAGTGAGGGGTGCCATGGAAGTTGTTGGTAGAGAAGGTGGCAAGGTGGAAAGAGTTGGTAGCAGAGGTGGGAGTGAGGAAGATGACAGTGGGGAAGTGGTTGAAGAGGAAGAATCAAGCACCACCACAGGAGCCGTTAGGGAAGCGGAGGTGAGGTGGATAGAGATATCCACAACGAATGAAGATGAGATGGACAATGGTTTAGGAGTGGAAGGGGATGGTGCAGTGGAAATAGTTGATGGGAGAGTGGAAGTGGTGGGTGGTGGTGAGCGATTTCACTCAACTTCTTCATCCTCTTTGTGTGGGGAACCTTCCTCTTGAATAGGGGGAATTTCAATGACAAAGGTTCCCGCTCTTTTTGACTTCTTTGGTGGTTTCCCTTCTGTTAATTTTTTGGTGCACACCTTGTGCTTGGGATTCTAGGCTCAGATGTGTCTTTTCTCTTTCTTGATTTGGTGACAAGCGGAGACTTAGGAGCCTCACCCAATGATCCTATGGCGCCGCCACTATTAGTTTCACTTTCTAGCTCATATTCGAGCTCCCCATAAGTTAATTTTTCACCCTACTAATGCAATTGGGTGATATGCTCATCTATCCACTACTTAGTCCACTGCTCTACAAGACGAGTGATAGTATCTAGGTCTGTGAACTCTTGCTGAGAGTAGTCAATTACTAGAAATGACACATTAATTAGAGCATTGTACTTCTCATCCATAACATTGTCATCTTTGACAATCTGATCTGGGACTGGATATAAGTTAATGGATTTTACAAATCTGATACTCATCCTCATCTAGTGCTACCTCCGAACCTCTCTGTTGTCACCATAATTTTCCTAGAAGTCTTCAATGTGAGGTCGGTGGGTTTACTACCTTCCAACTTGCTTCAATTTGCTGAGGGTATCCAAGCCTCCTCTCTTTGTGTGCAACTCAAAGTTATACTCAACAAGCTCCTTCTCAGAGTACTCGACGCATGGGGTAGTAGGGAAAGAGTACATTCCCTGTCCAAATGTGAGTGGATAAGGGACCCGAATATGGTGCTTATTGTGCAAAAAGGTATGGGTAGTCTGTAGCTTTTGAGTAAGCTCTAGAAATATTATTCTATCATTCGGGTAATGGAGCAACCGATAGGGTCTTCCTAAGAATACCTTTGCATTGATGTATGCGAACTTTGGGAATTGGAAAACCAATACCCGAACCCTTTCACCACTGCCTTAGCACTATGGGACATTCTTTGGTGGTATTCTCCTAATAGGGTGTGAATAATATGCCCAATGAAGGCATCATTGATTCTTCTCTAGTCTTTCTTTAAGTTAAAGTATTACAGTTGAGTGTAAAAGTCATACACCCTCAGTTGTCCCTTCTTTGTTGCCAGTACCCCAGCACAATCCAATCCTTTGTATGGGAACTTAACAGCCAGGAGGTAGACTAGGTAATATGTTGTGTATAATTCTAAGGTCTTCTTTATTGCTACAAATTGGGCGTACAAGTTTTCACTTATCATTTTGGCCCAATGGAATTTAGTAGTGCCCCAAAGGATCTTTTCAACGAAATAAAACATCCACTCATCAAAGAATGAGGAAGTGGGTGTTGGATGTTGTGGTTGTGTTGCTGATATGTGGTTGTCATTGATGTCAACACTATTGGCATGAATGTCTTAGAAGCTGTATATGTCGAGGATATTGAGAAAATTGTAATGAAATAAGTTGTAGGTTGTCAGTGGTGAAGTGAAGTTCAGTCTATTGGTTAGCTCAGTACATTGATGATCAGAGGTTCTGGATTAAAGGGTTTCTTGTCGAGTATATCTAGTTTATCCACATTAATTTTTAGAGATCCGCGTGAAGATTTGATTGTGTTATGAAGATTTGTATTCTGACAGTCATTCTATTGCTTTAGTTGGTGTTCCTAAATGAAGATGATGTGTTTTTCGTAAGTTCAGTTGTTGCAGATGCTTCTTTTGTGATTCATGATGTTTGTGGATGTTTCTATATCATTCTCTATCTGTGTTGCACGTCTACATTGATCGTTGTTCTCGTGATTCAAGATTTTCTCTTGTGTGTTCATGTTTTTCATGTTCTTGGCCAACAGGGTGTTGTAGCGTGTTGTGGATCTTCGAGGATTAATTTTTGAAGGTGGTTCGTGTTTGAAGATTTTATTTTGGGTCTCCACTATGTTGTGGTCAACCTTGGTTGATTTGAATTAATATTTTTTATTGTTTTAGGCTGATAGTTTTTATTCATTTTATTATTTTATTAAGGCCGACATGTAGCGATGTAATTTCTTGTTGCAGATATATATAAGTGATTGTTTATACCATTTGAATGCATGGTGTGCGCAAATAATGTTGTAAATCTTTTGAAGGTAGAGAAAAGTGTGAAGAAGAGTGAAGAAGAGTGAAGAAGAGTGAAGACATGTTCATGTGCTTAACTGAAACTGTAATTAGGCATTAGAAAATGCTATTTTCTCAGTTCAAATCCTGTGGATGTAATCCAAATATTTTGTAAGACAATGAGTCTTCCTTCTGTCATTGAGCAGTGAGCTCTAGGCAGTGTGCCTAAATGCATGTGCATTCCCCATTCAAATTTCTTTATACTTTTAACAAGGTATAATCTTGTGGATTGAACTCCACTGTGGTTTTTCCCCTAACAGGGTTTCCACGTAAAAAAATATTGGTGTTATGTGTGTTTCTGATGTGTTGTTGATTTATGCTTTCATGGTTATTGATCAGATCTGAGAATAAGGTTAATAAGTTGAATAAGTTTTAAATTATGTGACAACTGATTGACCCCCCCTCTCAGTTGTCTACCCTTGTGTTGCCAATAATTGGTATCAGAGCAGGTTCCTTGGAAGAAGTTTAACAACTTGAGGTGATTCGGGATGATGACATACAAGAAGGATAGTCCGAGATTTGATGGAAAAAATTATTCTCTGTGGAAGACTCGAATGGAGTGCCATCTAAGATGCATTGGTGAACCCTACTGGAGAATTACAAGCAATAGGTATGCTATTTACTCATAATGGTCTTACTACTACTGCTGAGATTAGGGATTTTGAGTACAATATCAGGGCTAAAGAAGCATTGTTGAGTGCTTTGACTGATTCTGAGATGAAAAATGTTATAGATCTGAAGATTGCTTATGAGATATGGAAAAATTTGGAAACTTTGTATGAAGGTGATGCTAATGTAAAGAATGCTAAGTTACAAAGTCTAAAAGGGAAATATGAATTGTTGAGAATGGGCGATGATGAGAGCATTACTACTTTCATGCAAAGAGTGAATGAACTTGTGTGTGGTATCATATGTGTTGGAGGACAGTTGGAAGACTCGAAGATTGTTGCTAAAGTGCTTAGATCCTTGCCTGCTGCATACAAAGTCAAAGCTACTACTATTGAGAGCTTCAGACTGGAACAAATGTAACCAGAGACATGTTGATTGGTAAGCTTACTATTTTTGAGTTGAGTGAATTTGGTGACACTCTTCCTAAGATAGAATTTGCATTAAAGGCTACTACTTCTAGAAGAGATAAATAGAGATATGATTTGGGAGAAAGTTCATCTAGAAAGGTATTCAAGTATGAGGAGGAAATGAGAGAGATTGAAGAAGAGGAGAGAAAGCTAGAGGAGCTTGAAGCACTTATTATCAAAAGGGAATCTAGAGGAGAAGGTAATTATAAAGGGAAATTACCTATTAAATGTTTTTCTTGCAATAAGATAGGTCATTTTGCATCAAGGTGTCTGGAAAGAGTCCCTAAGCCAAGACCTAACAAGCCTAGATTTCAAAGAAAGTGCGATTATGCTGTTGATGAAGGTGTGACAAATGATGAATCTGATAAAGGGAATGTAAGTGAAGATGAATGGGTATTTATTGCTATCAAGGAAAATGATCCAACCCCTATTGAATCTGTTAATTACTCAAATGTGGAGAAAGCCCTAGCTGCTCGAGTTGAAGAGAAAGATGAATGGGTGATTGATAGTGGATGCTCTCATCACATGACAGGTGATAAAAGCAAATTTGTGAGCCTGGAAAAGTATGATGGTGGTGTTGTAAGATTTGGTGATGACAAAGCTAGTGTAATCCATGGCAGAGGATCCATTTCTCTTGATGGTAAGAATAATAATGATGATGTTCTTTATGTGGAAGGTTTGAAGCATAATCTCTTGAGTGTCGGATAGATGGTTGACAAGGGATACAATCTTCAATTCAAGAATGGTAAGTATAGAATATTGGCAAGTTTCAAAAATGTGTTTGCTTCAGGTACAAAAACAAAAGGTAACATCTTTCACTTGAATGCTGCTAGTAAAAGTTGTCTGATTTCTCAAGTTGATGAAAGTTGGTTGTGGCATAGGAGAATGTGCCATGTAAACTTTGATAATATTATCAAGATAAGTTCTACTCAGGGTGAGATATCTTGCTAAGTTGGTAAAGCCTACTAATACTATATGCAAGGAATGTCAGTTAGGGAAGCAAACTAGAATTTCATTTCAGAGAAAACAACATTGTTCAAATGAAGTGTTGGAGCTTGTTCATATTGATTTGTGTGGTCCTTCTAGAGTCATAAGTTTACAAGGAGATAGGTACTTCATGCTACTTATTGATTACTATTCTAGATTGATGTGGGTTACTTTCTTAAGGGAGAAATATGAAGCTTTGGAGAAATTCAAGATTTTTAAGGCTATGGTTGAGATAGAGACAGGTCTAAAGATTAAATTTCTGAGATCAGATAGAGGTGGTGAATTCACTTCCCATGAGTTTAATTCTTTTTGTGAAGTGCATGGGATAAAGAGACAATTATATGCCTCGTGGACCCCTCAACAAAATGGAGTTTTGGAAAGGAAGAACAAGACAATTCAAGATGCTGCTAGGACTATGATGTTGGAAGGAAATGTTCCTCATATCTATTGGAGAGAAGTTGTGAGTACTATTTTTTACATCCTCAACCAGGTACAAGTCAAAGGTGATACTGGTAAGACCCCTTTTGAGCTATGGACTAGTCATAAACCTACTATTATATATTTCAAAATCTTTGGGAGTATATGCTATATCAGAAGAGATGAAGATATAGGAAATTTTGATGCTAGGAGTGATGAAGGAATATTTCTTGGTTATTCTACTAAGAGTAAGGCCTATCGGTGCTACAACAAGAGATTGAGGAAAGTAGTTGAAAGTGAAAAGGTCAAGGTCAATGAAGACATAGCTAGACCATCTAGAACCTGTGGATATGATTCAGATGACCAAAATAACAATTCAGTTATAGGAAAGAAAGTTCAAACTCAAAATCAAGTCTAGATCATTCCGGTGAATCAAGAAAATCAAGAAGAAACTAGTGAAAGTGCAGAAGAGAGATCACAAGAGCCAGAAGTTCAAGAACATCCTAAAACTCCAAGGTATGTAAGACTAAATAATTCAGAAGATCAGATTATAGGTGATAAGAACAAAGGTGTTCAAACTAGGAGAAAAATTGTAGAAGAATATTGTCTGATTTCAAAGACTGAGCCAAATAGTGTGAATGAAGCATGCAAAGATGAACATTGGGTGGAAGCAATGAAATAAGATCTACAAAAAATTGAGAAGAATAATACATGGATTCTTGTTCCTAGACCTAAGGAAAAAAATGTAATTGGAACTAAATGGATCTTTAGAAACAAGCTGAATGTGCAAGGTGAAGTTGTTAGAAACAAAGCAAGATTGGCGTGTAAAGGATATTCCTAGATGGAAGGAATTGACTTTGAAGAAATTTTTTCTCTTGTTGCTATGATTGAAGCTATGAGATTATTTATTGCGTATGCTACTTACAAAAATTACAAGGTTAATCAGATGGATGTCAAGTCAACATTTCTGAATGGTGAACTAAAATAAGAGGTATATGTTGAGCAACCTGATGGATTTCAATTGACTGATCAGGGAGATATGGTTTGTCAGTTGAAGAAAGAATTGTATGGACTTAAGCAAGCCCCAAGAGCACGGTATGAGAGATTGGACAAGTACTTGTTGAAGCTTGGATTCAATAAAGGTATTGCTGATAGTAATTTGTATTTCAAGATTGATCATGAAATATTTGATTGTTGAAGGCTTTGTTGATGATATCTTTTTTGGAGGAGATGATGGTTTGTGCATGAAGTTTGTTGATGAGATGTAGAATGAGTTTTATATGTCTATGATTGGTGAGATGAAATTCTTTTTGGGATTGTAAATTACTCAGCTAGATAAAGGGATCTTCATATCTCAGTCCAAGTATGTGAGATAATTGTTAAAGACATTTGGTATGGAAGATTCAAAGCCAATTGGTACACCTATGGTGACCAGATGCAAGTTGACACAAGATGACGATTCTCTAAAAGCAAATCAGACTAGATACAAATCAATGATTGGTGGATTGCTTTACTTGACTAAAACTAGACCAGATATCATGAATGTTGTATGCATTGTTGCAAGATTTCAAGCTGATCCTAAGGAATCTCATGTAACTATTGTGAAGAGGATTTTAGATACTTGAAGGGGACAATTGATTTTGGGTTGTGGTATCCTAAAGATGACGATCTTACTTTGAGTGATTTTACTGGTGGTGATTGGGCAGGTGATGTGGATGACAAAAATAGTACTAGTGGTGGTGCATTTTTCTTGGGTAAGAAGCTGATTTCATAGTTAAGTAAGAAGTAGAATGCCATTTCTTTATCTACTATAGAGGAAAAATATATTGTTGTTGCTAACAATTGTACTCAAGTATTGTGGATGAAGTAGATGTTGAAAGATATCAGAGTTGTGTATGATGAACCCATTGATATATTCTATTATAATTCAAGTGCAATTAACATTTCTAAGAATCCAATGCTACATTCAAAGACCAATCATATATCTATCAATTTTCACTTTTTGAGAGAGAATGTGAGTGAAAAGAGTCAGATTGGAGTATGTGCCTACTAAAGAAAAAATTGTAGATATCTTTACAAATCCATTTCCTAAGAATACTTTTGAGTATCTTAGAGGGAATCTCGGGGTGATTACCCCTCATAATTAGAACTAAGATGCATTAACTTGCATCAATCCATGCATTTCATAGTCATATCTTGATCTGGATTGATGTTGTGGTGATTGCTACTCAGGGGGAGTAGTCAGATGTTTAGACATGTGGTTTAGAGCTTGTGTGGAGAAAAGAGATCTTTGTCATTGATGTCAAAGGGGGAGAAGAGTCATATGAAAAATGATGAATTATCTAAGAGAAGAGTCATGTGGGAAGTAGAGTCGTGTAAAAGAATTGAGGAGAAAAGAGTCAAAACCTAAGGGGGAGTAAGTGCTAAAGATAGCTGTGTTGATGGTGTTTTTCACATCATGTGTTTCCATCAATGCCAAAGGGGGAGATTGTTGGATGTTGTGGTTGTGTTGCTGATATGTGGTTTTCATTGATGTCAACATTATTGGAATTAATGTCTTAGAAGCTATATATGTCGAGGATATTGAGAAAATTGTAATGAAATAAGTTGTAGGTTGTCAGTGGTGAAGTGAAGTTCAATCTGTTGGTTAGCTCAGTACATTGATGATGAGAGGTTGTGGATTAAAGGGTTTCTTTTTGAGTATATCTATTTTATCCACATTAAGTTTCAAAGATCCGCGTGAAGATTTGATCGTGTTATGAAGATTTGTATTCTGATAGTCATTTTGTTGCTTTAGTTGGTGTTCCTGAATGAAGATGATGTGATTTTAGTAAGTTCAGTTGTTGCGAATGCTTCTTTGGTGATTCATGATGTTTGTGGATGTTTCTAGATCATGCTTTATCTGTGTTGCACATCCGCATTGATCATTGTGCTCGTGATTCGAGATTTTCTCTTGCGTGTTCACATTTTTCATGTTCTTGGCCGAAAGGGTGTTGTAGCGTGTTATGGATCTTCGAGGATTAATTTTTGAAGGTGGTTTGTGTTTGAAGATTTTATTTTGGTCTCCACTATGTTGTGTCTGACCTTGGTTGATTCACATTAATAATCTTTATTGTTTTGGGCCGACAGTTTGTATTCATTTTATTATTTTATTAAGGCCGACATGTAGCAATGTAATTTCTTGTTGTGGATATATATAAGTGATTTTTTATACCATTTGAATGCATGGTGTGGGAAAATAATGTTCTAAATATTTAGAAGGAAGAGTAGAGTGTGAAGAAGAGTGAAGAGTGAAGAAGTGTTCATGTGCTTAATCAGAACTGTAATCAGGCATTAGTAGATGATACTTTCTTAGTTAAAATCTTGTCGATGTAATCCAAATCTTTTGTAAGATAGTGAGTCTTCCTTCTTTAACTGAACAGTGAGCTTGAATGCATGTGCATTCCCCATTCACAATTCTTTATACTTTTAAGAGGGTATAATCTTGCAGACTGACCTCCACCGTGGTTTTTCCCCTAACAGAGTTTCCACGTAAAAAAATCTTGGTGTTATGTGTGTTTCTATGTGTTGTTGATTTATGTTTTCATGGTTATTGATCATATTTGAGAATAAGGTTAATAAGTTGAATAAGTTTGAAATTCTGTGACAACTAATTCACCCCCCCTCTTAGTTGTCCGCCCCTGTGTTACCAATAGTGGGGAGGCCCATTACTTTGCTTAGAAGCGTGACTAAGTCATTGGCTTCTTCTAAAAAATAATTTCTATAAGTGTTTGAGGAACCTTGTTAGTGTTGTCCCTCTTTTCCTTCAACCATGTCTGGTTGATGGTCCTTTTGCAGCCAATAGGATTTTCTTTCCATACCTTCAAGGCGAATCCCTTTTCAACTTCCTCCATTTCATCAAACACGAGAATGCCAAACATTTTTCTGATGGACTGGGGAGACAGGTCTTCCAGTACTCTTCCATCCCCGATGACTATCCTTCTATTCTAAGGGTGATAACACTCTCGACAAGCCATCAATAATTATAGAGCCACTAGAGTCAGAGGAAATCCTCCTACCATTGCAAGCTCACTTTTATTGATTCTTAAGGCTTCCTCTGTCGTAGGATTGACCATAACCATTTTCTTAAATTCATTGATGTTGACATGTCTGAGGTCCATGTCTGTGACCTTATCCTAGTTAGAGGTAATCTTCAAGGTGCACTTGACCCCATGGAACTGATACTTCATTTTATCTTTCTCTTCTTTTCCTCTAGGGGTCGTTGCTAGTTTCCTTCCTTTGTCTATTTTCTCAACCGACTTCTCCACTAGTCCCCCAATAGGTTCCATAAATCCTGCACATGAAAGGTGTAGTAAGTGTTTTGATGGATTAGGATAGAAAATGTTAGTTAAATCATGCAAACATATAATTAATTGCACATGTATACCCTTAAAAGATCATAACATCCATCACAATTTATCATTTTAAGCTTATTTGTGAATTTTGTAGCAATCCGGGTTTGGAGGTGCGAGCTTCTGTCCTACGGAAGCCGTCAGGGTGAAAGACTTAAGGAATGAAGCAGGGAAGATGGACTTCCAAAAGTGGCCACCCGATGGTGAATTTATGCATGCTTGGATTTTTGGGGAAATTTTGCATGAAGTTATTGGGAAAGTGTGCAAATTTTTGATGGAGGCACTTGGTATCAGTTCCCTTTGTTAGATCAACCCTTAAAGCTCTTGCAGAGGATCAAGGTGTGGAAGCCATTAGGTGGAATCCATTAGGTCATAATTGTTAAGAAATGGCCAAAGGATGGTGGCCTTTCATGAGTGAAGTTCTGCATGGCAGAACCTACTAGGTCTCTTTACTTGGTCAAATTTGATTTCTAAGCTTTTTGGTGCATCCATGAAATCACCCTTAATTTTTTTGCTTGAAGTCTTGGTCATTTTGCGGAATGTGGAAGTTGAATGTGCGGAAGTCGCATGGTGGAAGGATGTGAGGATTTTGTAGCTAAGAAATGGCGGTGTAGGGACATCCTACCTGTAACTGAGGGTAATTTCTAGGGATTAGATTAGATCAATTAAATCAAAGTAAAATGACAAAAACCCAAAGTTCTATAGAGTACAAAGGAAATTAAGCAATAAGATGATTATACCTGCAACTTGCAATTCCCATGATTACCTCCATAGCACCTTCTTACTTGCTGGATGATGCTGCCCTCAAATTCTTTGTTCGAGCAATCTGAAAATGCCTAAGTCCTACAACAAGCCTTGAAGGATTTACTGGAAAGTCTAAATGCCTATGTCTAAAGGCCTATGATTGACAAATGCCTAGGCCTAAAACATTGCCATGACTTGATCAAATGATTATAATAAACATTGAAATTGCATATGAAAGACTAAGTCTGAAAGTAAATGCCTATAATGCCTATGCAAAATGTCAGCATGTGCGTGTGTCCCCCGAAAAGTGAGAGGAAAATGGCATTTTATAGAAAATTCCATTTCGAGCGGATGAACAAGATTAATTGATGATGAGAACCTAGAATGAGTGGTCCGGATTAAGCCTGAGAATCCCTAATTAGGGTTAGGGAAAATCCTTAATCGAATGGTCAGAATAAAATCTCAGATAATCGGATCGACGGTGGAGAATAAATGAGGAAATTAATTAGAAAATAAAGATTTTCGAAAAATCAAGAAGATAAGATTCCTGATTTGCAAGATTTGAAAAATCAAGAAGATAAGATTTGGACTGAAGATCAGATTTGGAAAATCAAGAATATGCCCGATTACTTGATTTTTGGAAGATTAATTACCAATTTGAATTAAATTAATTCAAATTATGGATTTTGAGAGATAATAAATAATCTTTTAGATTATTTATCAAAAAGGACTGATAGTTAAGATTGAAATGACATTTTAAATAATTTAATTTATTTAAAATGAGAAGAATATTAAATTGGCAATTAAATAATTAAATTTAATTATTTAATTTAGCAGATTAGACTAATTAATTAAATAAATTAATCAATTTATTTAATTAAGACAATTAGTGACGTATTAAATAAATAAATGTAATTCATTTATTTAATAATCAGGAAGAATTAAATGCAGAAAGAGAAATTAAATAAATTAAGAAATTTATTTAATTAAAGAAAGACTTAGACAATTAATGACGTATTTAATAAATAAATAAAAATTATTTATTTAATAACCATGAAGAATAAAAGGACATGAATTAATTAAATAATTATGAATTATTTAATCAATAGTCGAATGTGGACCAAGGACATAATTAAATGACATAATTATGGTAGGACGAAAGTGGTAAAAATGAAGCTTGCAGGCCTAGGTCATTTTTAGGTGTCTACACTACCCACATTGGTGACTCACATTGGTGGACTTGCAATGCCATCTGTCTTGATCACTTTAGAAATAGGTGTGGGGGTTCACAAAAATAATCAATCCATGAACTGCATGGTGGGGAGCCGTGTAGGTTTTTTGATCAAGCAATGGTTAGGGTAAGACAAACCCTCACCAATGACAACCCACATAAACAGGCCCGCCATGACATCTATACTTAGCGTTTTCAGAGTTTTTCCTTCGAGGTAATGCCCTTGGAGAAGAGGAATGTGGACGATGCTAGGTGAGAGACCAGAAATTTTTTGTTGTTGGAAATGGCAATGAGGTAGTAGTAGCCTGCACGAGGCATTCTGTAGGAAAACTCCTGCATCAACCTAAGAATTGGTCAATTTTCATGGAAAATTTGGGTTTGGTTCGTTCACGACGACAATGGGGGGGAAAAATTGGTAAGGCGAGGTGCCCTGCGTGACTTGCCATTAAACAAAGGTCCAAGGGAGAAAACTCTCTGATGGCAGCAACCTACAAGGGTGGGCCCACATTGGCATCTTGGTTTAAGGTTTCCATTGTTTATTTTGAGTTCAGAGGTGAATGCGAGGTTGGCATGGTGGGCAGCGCTAAGGGCTTCGCTGTTGGACAGCAACGTCAACGAGATGAAGTTTTGCTAATGAGGGCCCACAAAAACCCCGATCTATGGTAGAGGTTATGTTTGATTTTAATAGTCTTCTTGGCATGTGAGTGAGGATGCCAAAAGCAATCATTTCCTTTTCCAACTAAAATGATAATTCTCAGAAGAGGTTTAAAAATTAGAAACACTCAAAATTGTTTTGAGGGTTTTGAAGTCCAAGGTTTTCCACTTCCATTCGAGCTCAGATTTATCAATTTTTATAGTTTTAAACTGAAACCCTATAAAAAATTTGATAGCTTTGAAAAAACAAGGGATAGAATTTAGGATAGATACCTAGCTCGCTTGTGTGAAGGTGGTATCCACAGTCACAACTTATAAATCCTTAGCATGTGGGTTTCTTCTCTTTGCCCTTTCAAATTTGAAAATTGTGAATGAAAATAATAGCTAGGGAGGGTGGTATTTATAGATCACCCACCATTAATGTTTAGCATTGATTGCAGGTACATCGGTAGTCAAGCAGGTGGAGCTGTGGGAACGCGATAGTTGGAAGATGTTCGATTGAAGGACATATGGAGAAGTTGGATGCAGGAGCCGCGTTGTGGGCAGACGTAGGTGGAACACCATAGGGAATGGAAAAAAAGTGGTGGAAATCTACGAGGGGAGACCCACAATGGCAGACCTGCATAAGGCAAAGGACGAGGTGGCCTCTAAAGGATGGAAGTCCACAAGGCCATTTTTGCAAAGAATCAAAACCTTATGAAACTTAGGTGAATGAGTTTGGCCAAGATGATTTAGCAATTTCAAGGCTCATGACCAACTTAAGCTCAAAAATAGGGGCACACAAAATGAGGCAATGGTGAACTGACACGACAAAAGAAAAAACTGAAGAGGGGGTCCCTGGTCTGAATGGGGTGTGTGTGTGATAGGCACAATAATATACATAATAGATAGGTAGAATAAATGAGAATAATTCCTACCACTTGTGGAGTTTTCTTAGAATGATACCTACCATTCTTCTTTAAAAATGATAAGTTGTTTATTTCCAAAATTTGGAAAACCTTGTTTTTATCTTTAGAAATAAAGTTGAATTTAATTTCTTCTTACCATCTCAAAATTAATGGATAGACAAAAGGGATAACCAAGCCTGGAAGACATGTTCCAAATATACATAATAGATAGGTAGAATAAATGAGAAGAATTCCTACAACTTGTGGAGTTTTCCTAGAATGATACCTACCATTCTTCTTTTAAAATGGTTTCATTTGAGGTCTTATATGAAAGAAAACATCAAATTTCTATTGGTTGGAAAGGATTGGATAACTAGGTTGATGAATGGACTTGATATTCTTCATGAATCTAATACTCGAATGGTTGTGATTAGGCAACAATTAAAAAAGGATTTTGAGAGGCAAAAACCTTATGCTAATTTAAAAAGATCCCATAGAGAATTTTTGCTAGAGAAAAATTATGGTTGAGAGTTCATGTTGTGCAGTTTTCACACACACGCCCTGCTAAAAGCAGGGACCCTATTTTTCTTTCATTCTTGGTGTTTTGGCCCTTTGATTTTGAGGATTTGGTTTCTTTGGCATGTTCCCAAATGATTATCTTACTCGTGCAAATGCCCCTTTTGAGGAAACACTTTGAAAATCTTGTGTTTTGGAACTTATTTCGGGTTTTTCCCTATTTTCGGGAAAATTCCCTTTGAGCGGAATTCTCCGAACACTTTGAAAACCTGATGGAGGCTGCTTTACATTATTTCCAGAAATTCTAGGACTTCGCGGAATTTCGTCTAGATTGGATTTTCCTGAAAGTCTGTCGTGCCTTCGGATTCCCGAGCTCGCTGTCTTTTCGACACATTTGTCTCCGATACGATCTTGTAGTTTGCTCTTATTGGATTTAATTACAATTTATGAGGAGAATTTTGTGTCATTTTCCTTGTTGTGAGATTTGAGGAGCTGGTTTTGAGTTGCTATTGTTGGATTGTGCATTTGAGATTGTGATCGATCATTGCAGTAGGGTTTTCTGGTGACGCTTACATTCTACTTAGACTTCAGGGTTTTTCTAGCTGTTGCTATTTTGATTTCTTTTCTCTCATGGTATGTACATGTTGCCTTCCCTTTTTAATTAACAAACTAAATTTGTTTCAGGGTTTGTGTGTCTGTATGCTTTGAGTCTGGATTTCGATGTGGTAGAGTTTGGTAGTAGGGCTAGGGTTTCTGGTTTCAAGTTCAGTGCTCTTCCATGTAGCTTGCGCCACCTTTCCTTCTACATGACTGTGATTCAATGAGGTTAACCATTTCTTTGCTTGATCCTTAATTTGATTTCATGCTTTCTTATGTCGAGCTCTAGTTTAACCTATAAATCCCCAACCTTTGATGAAATCACATCTTGGGCAAAGTGAAGCTTGTTGCTCATTGTTGATTTGATAACGCCCTGTCTTAGTTGGGGCATGGGAGAATTCGTGTGAAGAATAGTGGAAATGAAAATGATAAGTTAGGATCCAAGTTGTGCTATCATGACAATTTCGTAGGGTTTCCCTTGCTGAAGTCATTCCTCATATTGATTGGATCTCATTTAGATCAATTTGAAACATAGATTGTTCATCTTGCACTTTGAACGAACTGAATCCCAAGCTAAATCCCCAACTGCCTAATTGTTTGATCAATATGAACGAAATCCTAACAAAGTCAAATATTTTGGGTTTTCAAACACCTTGCAGATTTCCTTTACTTTAGGACTTCCTCGATTTTTCCATCGGTTTATCAATTTTCCGAAAATATGCTTAAAATGTGAAAATTACACTGACTTTGCGAAATTCTGTCTCTTTGGGATTTTATCAAAATTTCTTTGTCCCTTCATTTTCCTGGAGTTTGCAAACTATTGCCATTTTCGTGGATTTTCGTCCTTGGCGGAATTCCCTGAAATTTTGTTGAAAATGAAGAATTGAGAGATAGCATGATCTATTAGGTGATGATTGTGCATTATATGATCGATTTGAGTTATTTTAAGATGTTTCATGCTGTTTCTTAGTTAATAATGGTTGATTAAATGGTTGTTCAAAGTTTCTTTGTGCTTGTTTTGTTGGATTCTGTCTGGTCTAGAATTTCCTGAAATTCCCCTCTGGCCTAGATTCCGCGAGAGGACTAAAAAACCGAACTTTGAAATGAGTAATTCTTATGAGATTCTTGGGATTTTTGTTCATCATGGGATTTTTTTTAAGGATGGATATATCATTTGTAATGGATTAGCTTGAATTTCATGCTGTGATGGATCTTTACTATGGTCTCTTTATTGAATGCAGACATAATCAAGTCAAGCTGTTGCTGGCAGGACCAAAGGCAGAATATTGGATCCAAGTACTGAAGGGTTTGCTATCTCCAAAGCAGAAAGGATTAAAATGGATATAAGGAGAATAATCCCAGAGAGCAAGCTAACTTCTATTTGGTCAGAGGTCACCGATACAAATGTTGGATTGTGGGATTATGAAGAATTTAAGGCATGGATGGCAGCACAAAACCTCCCTTTGTTGGCTAGAAGGATATTGGAATTAGGGTTGGCATATGTAGTTGGATTCCCTCCTACAATTCAATGTTATGAGTTTGTGCTCATATGTGCTAGACACTATGACATGGGCACACAAAGGATAGCTGGTCCCCAAGGGAGAATTGTGGCAAATCTTAATCCTGTGTCTATAGCCCAGACCTTTGACATGCCCGATAGGCCTCATGTAGTGGGATTTGATATGGATGTAGTGAAGAAGTACTATGATGAAGACACCATCAAGTCACAACAATTCATCAATTCCTAGCTAGAGAAGCCTAAGTCCCACTTCTCCGAGTTACCTAAGTAGCTATTCAGAGCTAAGTTTAGGAAGGAATACTATGATTCTATCACACATCTCAGTAGGGTGGTGGGATTGAAGAGTGCAAGAGTGTTTGAAAATTGGATGTTCCATGTCATTGTAAGGATGGAGCAAAATATTGACTACCATTGGGCAGGCACTATAAGTACAATGATACATGAACAGATGTGCAATGTCCTGCTGACAATGACCTTCACAATGACCTCCTACTTGGTTTATGCACTTGCAAGGTTCCATCCTACAAAGGACTAAGCACAAAGGGTGTGTTTGGGAAGGATGTAATTTATGAGGTTTATCCATTCACCATGGGTAGCTCAAGTTATAGGAGGGTGAATGATGCATTCACCATGTACATCACCGGGCTATTACAAGGTGCAGAGCATGTTCGGATCTCAGATAATTCTAAGGAATTAATCAAGAGGTTTGGAGCTTGATTTATCTAGTTTCCAACCTTTTCATACATAAAAATAGATGGTTGTTAGAGAGCTCCATACAAACTCCCTAGATATCCCACAGATCATATTATACTTCTGGAGGTTACAAGGCAGATATGTGATTTCGATGCAATTGTTAAGAAGGATAAACATAAGACTGGGTTTGGTGGTGATTTTCCTTTGAGGATAGGTAGTAGTGAGGCATGCCCCTCTATTAATTTGGCCCATTCTTCTGAAGAAGAAATGTGTACTCTAGGTCTATCTTTCCATTCCAAGAGATCTAGATTTGATAGGACAGGTGAGGCACAAAAGAAGGCCAGCAGGGAATATAGTCATAAGGATGATATAGAGGATTATTGGGACAACAATAATGATGAATTTGAAATCAAAAAGAAGTTCTCCAGGATACTAGTGAACTTAGTCTAGCTATACAACATAAAGGCCATTCCAGATCAGGTTGAAGATGATGGAGATTGATTCAGGGCCATGACTATGAAGCTGTGAAGGATAAACCAGTTGGAGAAATAGATTGGCAGGAGGAAGAGAAGATAGAATTGGAACATATCATGACTCCAGTGATCAAGTACACTAAGCTATGGCTCAAGCACAAGATGTGGGAGTTAGAAAGTGAGGGTGTGCAATGCACCTATGATCTAATGGGAGACTTGGAGTCTCATTCCACTTCTGAGGAATCAACTGAACAAGATCCTAAGGATATGACTAAGGTGAGCTCCCCTTTCAAGATACAGATTAAAGATGTTAAAGAGGTAGAAGAGGCAGAGAAGCAAAGAAAGCCCATTGCTAAGAAAAGGAAACACATTTCAAAGATAAAGAAAGCTGCAAAGGATGAAACTGAAAAGGAAGGAAAAGAGGCTAGTGTTTCTATGCCTAAGAGAAGAAGAATAGTAAGATTGTCACAGAAGAAGAAGGAAAATTCTAAGGCAAGAGATGAAGTTGACCCACCAGTAGTAAATGTGGAAAGTTTGGAAGAGAAGACATAGGTGTACATAAGAAGATCAAGAAATCCATCTCCTAAAGATGGTGTACCAAAGAAAGGTGCTCCCACAACTATTCCTGCCACTAAGCATGATAATATTCCTCCTTATCATGAGGCTCACAATGTACCAAGTGAACCCAAGGATGCTGAGGATTACCAAGATCAAGGAGAAGAATTCGAAGAGGGTGAAATTTACAGTGTTGAAGCAGAAATAGAGAAGGTATTGCAGTCTCCTCTGGTGACTTATGAGGATTCACCTGCAATAAGTGAAGAGGATATGCCTCCTCAAAGAGAGGAAATACTGATTAAGACTCCTTCACCAGTGAATGAAGAAGAATAGCATGATAAGGGAAAAGAAGATAAGGTTGAAGAAGTTCCTAAAAAACAAGATTTGATTGAAGATGTACCTCGGGTTCAATAGGATATAGTTGGGCAAGGTAGTGTACAATCAGATTCCATAGTTCCAGGTTGGTTGGACAAAGAGTTAAAGAGTAAGCAAATTGTGGTAGATGATACTCCTCCCAACTAGGATGAATTGCTGGAAAACATAGGAAAGGGAAAAGAAAAGAAGAAAGCCAGGGTTATCTCCAAGATCAAAAGAGATGAAGCAAATAATAGGGTGGTCGACATTGCTACTCCTACTCCTGATAAGAATAAAGATGATGTGACTGGTAGTGACTATAGTGTGTAGACTATCAACTTAGGGCCTACTTCCATGGAACAAGAGATTGAAGAATATGAAGGCTCTAGTGCTGTAATCTTGGGTAGATTGAGGAAAGAAGTACAAACCAAGAAAGAATTAAAGAAGGAGAATGATAAAATTAAAAGATATCTGCAGGACTTGATGAAACCCTTGCAATCCATCAGCTCCTCATCATCTGTTGCAAGTTTTCTGCCACAAGAAACAATAACTGAGTTGGAGAAGATGAAAGCTACTACTCATGCCACATCGAGCTGGTTGTAGGGAGTGCAAGGTAAGGGAGATAATGCTATCAAGGACATCCTTTCAACCGGTGGGGATGCTATGAGATCAATAGATTGGTTAAAGAATGTACTAGCCCAGGATAAGGAGGATGTGGATCTCCTGTTGTAGAAGACCAAAACCATCATGGAATATGTTGAAGATAAACTGGTAAATGATGGAATTCTTCCTTCTCCCAAAGTTGCAGAACCCTGGGAATGGTTTAAAGTTTTGCAAATAAGGCAAAGGGTTTTGAAGAAGGTGCATAAGCAAGGGAAACAAATTGAGGACTCTCTGACTGAGATGTATAACAAATGCATTTCCTTCTTTGAGGTTATGACTGGAAGAAAAAGGTTTGCACCAAAGCATCTAAGCTTGGATCAATTGAGAAAATGGTGGTGTGATATTTATTCTCCAATCAATGAAGACTCGGTCACTAAACATTAGTTAGATGATGCGGCTACCTACATTGCAGTAATGGATAAATATCAAACCAGTACAAGGTGGATTGGGATAAAGTTGTGGAATAGTCAAGGGAGGAAATTAAGTCCATTGAAAGGAGAATTAAATTTTTAGCTATGCCACCTATAGCCGACTTGGAGAAGATATTTTTGATGGTGCAGGATAAGATGGGGTGAGATAAGGACAAAGGGGAGAGCAGTTAATACAATGTCTCATCAAAATTTGTGCTTCCCCATTATTTCTCTTTCCCTTCACGTGCATTGGACCGAGCTATGTTGGAGATCCCAGGTTGACCTAGATGGAGTACATGCATTTAATGCACACTTTGCTTTATTTTGAATTCCTCTTGGCTGACTTGTTTTGTGGTCATTTATTATTGTAAACCTAACTAGGTTGATGTATCTTAGGGGTTTCTATAAATATGGTGTTCTGCCTCATTTGTAAGGGCTAGATAGTTTTACTTTGGAGCGAATTAAGTAGTATAGCAAGAGCTAGAGTTAGGAGTTAGTCTTATTTTCAAGCAAGTGTTGTAACAGAAGACTGGAATTGTTGCTACTTTGGGTGATTTTATGCAAGTAAAGACATTGCAATTTGGTGCCTTTCTTGTGTTGAATTTTATATGGCATGGTTCCTGTGATTCTACCTTTTGAAATTGCTTAAGTTTATTCGATGCATGATAGGTTTAGTGTTAGATGAATTGATGGTGTTTATGGTTTGATGCTTGAAGTTTTTGTAGCAATCTCTAGTCCATACTTTTTGTAGCTAGCTAATCGTTAGTTGCTTTGCAAAGTTAGGCTGGAATTTTATATTCAGTGTGCTTAGTTCAATTGTGGATATTTGTTCATTTCAACTGCAATAGGGTTGTTTTGGATGAATGTTCATAATCTGAAAATATTTAATGCCTTAGAAGATTGCACTATTTTTGTAAGATTGTAGATTCATCTGGGTCAAGCAGGAATCAATTTTTGAGGGATTGGTCCATTTCAAGTATTTTATCATTTGCATTGTTAATTTTAGGATTATAATTAATCTTAGAAGTCTCTCTAAAACCTTTATCTATTTTGCTGTTTATTTTGAATTTGGGTTAGATTTAGGATTTCAAGTATCACCATATTGAAAATTTTGATAAGCATTAAGAATTTAGTATTTGCTTGTAGTAAGGCCCCTTTGTGATTACCAACATTTTCACATTTATCACCGAGTTGTTTATGCATTGTCAAGACCTGACATTAAAGACCTTGGGGTTATCTCTTGAGGCTTGCTGATAGAGATTTACCTTTCAAGAGAGATAGGATACTTGTATCTTGTTTGAGTTGTTGTTGTGCAGAAAACACCATCAATAGTTCATCCTCAAAAGAGTTCTATGAAGTTTGGTAAATCACCCAAACTAGCTCATAAATTTGTTGGAACTTTTGAAATTTTGGAAAAAGATTAAGTGGTGTAGCGTATTGGTTGCATTTTCCTCCTCCCTTGAGAATTCACGATTTTTTTAAAATAACTTTGATTCTAAAGTATGTGACTACTTCTTCCCATCTTTTGGATTGGATTAACCTATAGGTGGAAGATCAAGGAATAATTCAAACAACACCAATGCCACTACTAGATCAACACAATGTTAAGTTGTGTAATAGAGAAATTAAATACATTTTAGTATAGTTGGATCAAATAGGTCAAAGTAGTGCTACTTGAAAATATGATTTTATCTTTTTTATTAATTTTCATGTGCTATTTAATGGCATTAAGATGGATCCTATTTAAGGGGGAGGTAATGTTGATGAGCCTAGTTTTTGGTCTAGTTTTGGGTAGAATATATAGTATATTTGCTCATAGATGTTATGGAATTTAATGCTTAAGTGTTGGTATTGGAATAATGTTTCCCTCAAATCATTGAAATTCAATATTATCCCATCTCTGCAAGCTTTAATGATATCTGGCATAATATGTGGGTCATCTATATTGATTTTGCATGTGATTAATGAATGTTTCTTAGAGTGGTTATAGATGTGTAGTTATTATGCACACTTTCCTTGACATGTAGATTTAATACACCAAGTTGAGGAAGACATCGCCAGCTGGGCATGCACCATAATGTCTAGCTGAGAAATCGCTCCAAGTCAAAGGCAACCGGCAACAAAGATTCTTCATGCAACTAAACGTAACGGCCTTCTAGTGGGCCTTAATGATAGAGCATGCATGGGAATTACTGTTGTGCTAGATCTGCACTTGACTTGCATGTCTGACTAGATTCCATGCATGCATAACCACCATCACTCCACTTTCCCTTGTTTTCCCTAAATGGTGTCCTCCTAGTCATGGAGTTGAATGCCTTGTTTAGCTATAGTATAAATAATATTTTGATGCTCCTTCTTCAGGAGGTTGCATGATTTGACATTCTACTCTCATTCTCCAGTTTCGGTAATACAAATACCTTACTCTTTGTATGCATGATTTACAGTGAATAAAATAAAGTTATGATTTCAAGCATCCGAGTTCTTGTTAGTTTAGAGGATACCTATCCAAGGGGACCCACTTGGTGAGTAATCTATCTTCTTAGTTTAGCATTAGTTTTATATTACTTGTTGTTTAGTACTTAGTTAGAAATCTGGCATCGACTGTTCTTGCAACCACTAGAATTCCATTTTGTGACTGTTCCTACAGCCAAAGAAAACTAAGTAGTCTCTTGTTTGTTACTCAGATTTTCATTCTTGCTCTGCATTTCAAGTTGTTGGTTGATATTCAACATTTGCTTCATTTCATTTTAAGCAATTTACTTTTAGTATTGTGTTTCTTAGCTGTAGAGTGCAATGACTACTTCAGCCCCTAGTGCACATACTATGCTGACCCATTTCAAGTTCACGTCCCTAGGTTGACAAGTTAAATGCACCTTCATGATGATTGAATAACTATTCAAGTTAGATGTCCAGTCTTTGAGTCATGATTGTAAAGGATTAGTTATGAAATCATTGTAGGAGGCCAACATTTTTAACTGGGGATGGTGTCAAGCTAGGAAGTCTTTTGGAGACATTGGTAGTTTTCTTGCTGTAGTGTTTCTGAGAGTTGTTCTTAGCATATCCTCACTTACAAAGTAATGAACCCCCTTGATTCTTTACCAATTCTTTGTGTGAGATGGCTGATAGTGAGTGATACCTCATGAATAGAGGAAGGAGAAGAGATGCTTATGGGAGATTTCTTCCTAATAATCCTCATCCATTTCAACTAGTTGAGTACCAAAACCTACCAGAAGAAGAGGAAGAAGAAGATCCACACCCCTTTGCTAATACATATCCTGATCTCACTAGCTCTAAAGTCTCCATGGAAGATCAAAATCAGCTTGAGAACCCCTTTTCCTTAGAACCACATCAAGTAGGCATGGTTGATGCAAATAGGAACAAACAAAACCAACTAACTTTTCCTTTCCCCATTGCCCATCAAAATGAAGTTGACAATATCAAAAAAATTCTTGCCTCATCACTCCCAAGTTTTATGGACTTGTGATGGAAGATCTTGATACCTTCTTATTTGAGTTTGACATACTCTGCAGGAGTTATGATTACACTATTGATGCCCATAGACTTAAGTTATTTCCCACCACTTTGAAAGAGGCTGCATTAAAATGGTTCATGAGCCTAGATAGGGATACTGTGGAAACCTGAGAATACATGAAGACAAAATTCCTTGAGAAATACAAGGAATACAGTAGGGGTAGTGACATGAGAGGAGGTAACATTTTTGGGATGTAACATATGGAAGATGAGAGCCTGGAAGATTACATTGCAAGGTTCTTATTTTGCTTGCAAAAGTCCCCACACCATGCATTTAATGAGGACTCACAAAAGTTGCTTTTCCTCAAAGGAATCAATGACAGCTACACTGATGCTTTGGACCTCATAGCAGGAGGAGATATCTCCCAAGTTCCTTGGGAGGACATGAAGAAAATATGCCAGAATTACTGGTGCAGGAGCACCTAGGAAAGTACTAGGTTTATAGAAGTTTTGTTTGAAATTCAATTTTTTTTGTGTTGTGTGAGGTCATGTTGACCATCTTGTTTGTGTTAGAGGTTTTTGTCTCCTTAGGTAAGAAGTGGTGAAAGGTGAATGAGTTTTAGAAGCTTATCACGTTTGTTTTTAAAACAATGGACCAAAGTTGAAAAACACAGTGTGTTTTATAACACTAACCATTTTGGTCATCCTTAGGCTAGATCAAAGAAACTTAACTATTTCTAGGGCCTATTTAAGGGGTATCTCGACCCAGGAGCAGGGTTGGAAGCAATAAAATTTCGGTGTAACCTTGTGTGAATGAAAGAAACAACGTTCTGAGTTATAATTTCTGAATTATTGTATCTTGATAGACCTTTTATGGATTAGTTTGCTATTGTTTTGATTTGTACAATGTATTTTTGGTTGTCTTCAAGATTTGTGTAAGATTAGAAAGCTTCTTTGTTGAATTTGTAAGCATTTGTTGTAAATAGTTCATCTCTGCTCAAATTCTGGTCTGAACCAGACTATTTTTAGGGAATGTGGTGCTAGAGCACTTTTCCACCGTACAAACCATACGACCCTTTGGAAACAGTTCCTAGATACCATGCTTGTACATACGTTAGCTAGTAGGTTTTTTTTGTGTACAGGGAATGCTAGCAATGTCTTGCCCTAGGTGAGCCAAGCAGGGTCTGGCTAGGGAAGACCAGGAGAAAAATGCAGATAACTTGTAGGGGAATGAAAATTTTGGAGAAATTCTTTTTTGTGAATTTTGTTGAGGGTCTTGGAAATGCTGGGAGGTCAGGAGGAGGTTCTATCAAGTCGTTTGAAGGGAGAAATTTTTGACAGTCTGAAAACAGCCTTGAAAAGCTTAAAAACCCTAGGGTTTTGACCATTTTTGTGTGTGGACAGTGTACGAGCTGTGCAGGCTTAAAACCCTAAAAATATTTGAGGTGTGGGCATGAGAAACACAAAACCTAAACAAAGAACCTAGGTATCTTGGTGGATTTAGGAGAAAATTTCATTTTAACTCTATTAAGAGGCCTAATTGGGGCTCTAGGCTTGTAGCCTTTTGACCCTAGGAAGGGATTTTGTGAAAGCGATGGGAAATTGGAAACTTGTGACTGCATAAGGACCCTAGATGGGCTATTTTGAAGCTTTTACAACACCATCACACCCCTGCAAGAATCTAGCAGAAGGTTAAGGTTATTTGGCCTTTAAAGAAGAG
This sequence comes from Sequoia sempervirens, assembly GCA_007258455.2. Classification (NCBI taxonomy): domain Eukaryota; kingdom Viridiplantae; phylum Streptophyta; class Pinopsida; order Cupressales; family Cupressaceae; genus Sequoia; species Sequoia sempervirens. The sequence goes on along the minus strand of VDFB02270651.1, from coordinate 13,200,012 downwards.
TAAGGGCCAATGGAGAGTATGTGGCGAAGCACCAAGGTGGACTTGGTAGAAGGAAAGCATGTTGATAGTGGGGTTGATCAGTAGGAGTAGTGGCACCCAAACCTGAGGCAGGACCACTAGAACAAGGTGGAGGAGAAACCTAGGAGTTCTTAGGAGCAAGGACTCAGAGAATGGGGCAGTGAGTGTCTCATCCAACCCCATCCTATCAGATTGGTATCAGAGCGAGTTAAAGATTTTGGAAAGAGTAATATATGTCAGAGGTTGAGTCAAGTGATACTACCATCATGGTGACAAAGGCACAATTGGCCAAGATGGTTGAAGAGCAGGAGGAAGATAATAGACAATTGAGGGAAAGGATAGCTCAGCTTGAACAAGCAGTGAGGACTGCATAATTTGAAGGAAGAATACCAAACGAAGAAGAGGTTGCAGAGGAAGATAAGACCCTTGAACCTGACCCTTTTTTGAAGGAGGAGCCTTTCTTGAAGGCATTGAAAGCTTTGAGTGGGAAAGAACTTGAAGGCATACCACTTTTTAGTGGAAAGATGGAAGTTGACCTACTCATGGATTGGATAGAAGGCATGGAAAATCATTTTGAATGTGATGGAGTCACTGAAGCATAGAAGGTGAAGGTTGCTAAATCAAGATTAAGAGGATCTACCTTGACATGGTGGAAGTTCATTCAGACAGAGAGGGAAAAGGAAGGTAAGCAACCTATTTCAACTTGGAAAGGAATGGTTGCCAAAGTAAGAGAAGCCTATATGCCAGATGACTATGAGATTCAGTTACACAAGAAGAGGCAAAGCTTAAGGAAAAGAGACCAAGATGTAAACACTTATACTGAAGAGTTTCAAAAACTTTGTATGAGGTCAAATGTTACAAAGGATGAAAGTATTAAGGTAGCTAGATACCTTAACGGTTTGAAGTGGAATATCCAAGAGGAGATGGCTCTTTTAAGTCCCAAGACAGTACACCAATGCTATCAGTTGGCCATAAAGATTGAGGAAAGGAACAAGAGGAAGCAAGATAAGTTTTCTAAGGGCAGAGGCAAAGGCAGAGATCAAAGAGATCAAAGAGGACATCGTGGTGGCTACCAAGGTAGAGGAAATGATCAAAGAAACCAAGGTGAGTCTAAACTCATAGAGCATGGAGGTGAAACATCTTCTAGAGGAGGATATAACAGAGGTAGAGGACCTCGAGGAGGTTCAAACAGAGGAAGAGGAGCAGGTAGGAGCAATTCTTATTTTGCAAACATGAAGTGTTATCATTGTAATCAAATAGGCCATCCTGCTTATAGGTTCCCGGAGAAAGCATCCTCATCTAGCAAAGAGAAGAGAGTGGCCTATGCATAAGAGGACACTATGAGTCCTAAGGCATCTGAGATCAGTCATATAGAATTTGAGGTAGGAGAGAATCTGATGTTCAACTGGGTTTTGATCAGACAACCGGTCAAGGAGGAACCTAAACAAAGGAGAGCTCTATTTAGAGTAAGGTGCAAGATACTTGGTAAAGTATGCAAAGTCATAGTGGATTCAGGTTCAACAGATAATATAATCTTAGAGGAGGTAGTAATGAAACTGAAATTGGATAAAGTACCTCATACTAACCCTTACAAAGTCACATGGCTAAACAAAGGGCAGAGTGTTTTAGTGAATGAGCAAGTAACGATGGAGTTTTCCATTGGAGGATATAAAGACAAGTTAATTTGTGATGTTTTACCCATGGATGCATGCCATCTACTACTGGGCAAACCATGGCAGTATGAAAGAAGTGTTATGTGTGATGGGAAAGATAACAACATTTCATTCAAGAAGGATGGGAAAACTTTTAAGTTGCAGTCACTGTCAGAAGAAGATGAAGGATAGTCAAAGACACCAAACATCATGTTGAGCAGTGGTAAGGAGTTTCTTAACAACCTAGATCAAGGGGATGAAGGATGTGTGATCATGATGCAATCCAAAGAGGAAGAAAAGGCTGAAAGGACATTCTTATAAGAAGCAGTCCAAAAATTACTTGATAAGTATAAGAGTATAGTTAGTGATGGTACACCTGAAACTCTACCACCAAAGAGAGCCATAAGTCATCAAATTGACGTCATACCTGGAGCTTCATTACATAACAAAGCAGCATAAAAACTCACACCAGATCAAAATTTGGAGGTAGCTAGGCAAGTGCAAGAATTATTGGATCAAGGCTTGATTCAAAAGAGCATCAACCCATGTGCAGTACCAATGGTTTTAGCAACAAAGAAAGGAGGTAAGTGGAGGTTATGTACTGATTCTAGAGCAATAAATAGGTTCACCATTAGGTATAGGTTTCCTATTCCTAGAATTGAAGACTTGATGGATTGTCTTGGAGGCGCTCAGTTCTTCACCAAGTTGGATCTCAAAAGTGGATACCATCAGATCAGAATTAAGGATGGTGATGAGTGGAAGACAACATTTAAGACAAATGATGGGTTATATGAATGGAGAGTGATGCCATTTGGTCTCTCCAATGCCCCTAGCACATTCATGAGACTCATGAATGAAGTGCTCAAGGACTTTATAGGGATATTTGTGGTAGTGTACCTTGATGACATCCTCATATACAACAAGACAATAGAAGAACATTTGAAACATGTGGAGCAAGTTCTTAGAAGGTTGCAAGAAGAGAAGTATAAATTCTTTAAGCAAGAGTTAGTCTACTTGGGTTTTGTAGTGTCCAAAGGATCATTGAAGATGGATCCAAGCAAGGTGGAAGCTATTCTCAATTGGCCTACACCAACCACAGGGATTGAGGTAAGGAGTTTCCATGGATTGGCTCAATTTTATAGGAAATTCATAAGTAATTTTAGTGGTATATGTGCACCAGTCTTAGATACAATCAAGGGTGGTATAAAAACTAAGTTTGTGTGGAATCAAGAGGCTGAGAAAGGGTTTGAAAAATTGAAACAAGAAGTGGAAACTCAACCAATTCTCTTATTACCTAGCTTTGACAAGTTGTTCACTGTTGAATGTGATGCAAGTGGAGTGGCAGTAGGAGGAGTGCTAAGTCAAGAGGACAGGCCTATAGCCTTTTTTAGTGAGAAGCTAAATGAAGCAAAGAAGAAATATTCAACCTATGACTTGGAACTTTATGCTTTGGTTCAGTCACTTAGAAAATGGAGGCATTACCTTCTACCCAAGGAGTTTGTGGTCTTTACTGACAATCAGGCACTCAGCTTTATCAACACTCAAGAGAAGTTAAGTAATAGGCATCTGAAATGGATGGAATACATCCAAGCTTTTACTTTTAACATCAAGCACAAGAAAGGACAAATGAACAAGGTGGCAAATGCATTGAGCAGGAGATTGTTGACAGTGCAAGAGATACAACTCAAGAGCATTGGCATAGAGAGTTTCAAGGACCTATATGGAGAGGATGAAGAATTTTCAAAGGCCTATAAGGTATGTTCTAACTTTGAGAACCATTTCCATAGCCAATACTCAGAGTATACTTTGCAAAGTGGGTTATTGTTTAAGGGCAATCAGTTATGTGTTCCAAGAGGGTCAATGAGGGAAAATTTGATTCAAGAAAAGCATAATGGCAGTCTTAGTGGACATTTTGGCATTAACAAGACTTTAGAACTAGTGCAAAGATTTTATTATTGGTCTAAGTTGGAAAGAGATGTTAGAAAGTATGTGGAACAATGTGTTGTGCATATGAGAGCTAAGGGAGGAGCTAGTAATGCTGGTTTATATCAACCCCTGCCCATTCCTAACAGACCATGGGAGTGTGTCAGCATGGATTTTGTGGTAGGCCTTCCTAAGACCAAGACTGGTTTTGACAATGTTTATGTTGTGGTAGACAGATTTAGCAAGATGAGTCATTTTATTCCCTGCAAAACTACTCATGATGCTAGCTACATAGCTCACCTTTTCTTCAAGGAGGTTGTAAGGATCCATGGGCTACCTTTGAGCATTGTTTCTGACAGAGATGTGAAGTTCATGAGTCGCTTTTGGAAGACTCTATGGAGCAGATTGGGTACCGACCTGTCTTTTGGATCAACTTACCATCCTTAGAATGATGGTCAAACAGAGGTGGTTAACAGAGTGTTAGGTAATCTTTTAAGGTGTCTAACCAAGGAGTATGGACAAACATGGGATATGGTTATCTCACAAGCTGAGTATGCTTATAATGACAGTGTTAATAGAACTACAGGGAAAAGTCCTTTTGAAGTTGTGTATGGAATGCACCCAAGAGGCATATGTGAGATCAGAGACCTTGGATCTATGGAGAATAGGAGTGGAAATGCAGAAGACTTCAGTCAGACCATGAAGGAGATTCAGGAGCAGGTCAAGGGGACAGTCACTGAGGCTACACAAAAAGTGAAGGAAAAGGCAAATATGTCAAGGAAAGATATGCAATTTCAAGTAGGGGACTATGTTATGGTCCACCTTAACAAATCAAGGTTGCAGAAGGGAATGTCAACCAAGTTGCAGATGAAGAGAGTGGGTCCATGCAAGATATTGGCCAAGTATGGTCAAAATGCATACAAGGTGGAGTTACCTACCGATCTAGGAATCTCATCGGTATTCAACATTGCTGATTTGATCAAGTATAAGGGGACAGTCAAGGATTTGGATCAGGACAGTAAGGAGATCTCAAGGACATCAGCAACATGTCCTTACCTACTTAGGACAAGCCTCAGGCATAGCAGATCTTGGAGTCAAGAGTGCAAAATTCTACAAGGAAAAAGGTGTACATGGAGCACCTTATCAAATGGAAGAACAAGCATGAATCAAAAGCTACATGGGTACAAGAAGATCAGTTCAAGAAGCTTGGAATTGACCTGTCATTGGTCCCTCCTCCCAATCCTCAGTGTTTGGGCTGAGAGGGGGAGAATGGTGCAGGAGCACCTGGGAAAGCACTAGGTTTATAGAAGTTTTGTTTGAAATTCAATTTTTTTTGTGTTGTGTGAGGTCATGTTGACCATCTTGTTTGTGTTAGAGGTTTTTTTCTCCTTATTTAAGAAGTGGTGAAAGGTGAATGAGTTTTAGAAGCTTATCATGTTTGTTTTTAAAACAATGGACCAAAGTTGAAAAACACAGTGTGTTTTATAACACTAACCATTTTGGTCATCCTTAGGATCGATCAAAGAAACTTAACTATTTCTAGGGCCTATTTAAGGGGTATCTCGACCCAAGAGTAGGGTTGGAAGCAATAAAATTTTGGTGTAACCTTGTGTGAATGAAAGAAACAACGTTCTGAGTTATAATTTCTGAATCATTGTATCTTGATAGACATTTTATGGATTAGTTTGCTATTGTTTTGATTTGTACAATGTATTTTTGGTTGTCTTCAAGCTTTGTGTAAGATTAGAAATCTTCTTTGTTGAATTTGTAAGCATTTGTTGTAAATAGTTCATCTCTGCTCAAATTCTGGTCTGTACCAGACTGTTTTTAGGGAATGTGGTGCTAGAGCACTTTTCCACCATACAAACCGTATGGCCCTTTGGAAACAGTGCCTAGACACCATGCTTGTACATATGTTAGCTAGTAGGTTTTTTTTGTGTACACGGAATGCTAGCAATGTCTTGCCCTAGGCGAGCCAAGCAGGGTTCGGCTAGGGAAGACCAGGAGAAAAATGAAGATAACTTGCAGGGGAATGAAGATTTTGGAGAAATTATTTTTTGTGAATTTTGTTGAGGGTCTTGGAAATGCTGGGAGGTCAGGAGGAGGTTCTATCAAGTCATTTGAAGGGAGAAATTTTTGACAGTCTGAAAACAGCCTTGAAAAGCTTAAAAACCCTAGGGTTTTGACCATTTTTGTGTGTGGACAGTGTACAGGCTGTGCAGGCTTAAAGCCCTAAAAATATTTGAGGTGTGGGCATGAGAAACACAAACCATAAACAAAGAACCTAGGTCTCATGGTGGATTTAGGATAAAATTTCATTTTAACTCTGTTAAGAGGCCTAATTGGGGCTCTAGGCTTGTAGCCTTCTGACCCTAGGAAGGGATTTTGTGAAAGTGATGGGAAATTGGAAACTTGTGATTGCATAAGGACCCTAGATAGGATATTTTAAAGCTTTTACAACACCATCACACCCCTGCAAGAATCTAGCAGAAGGTTAAGGTTATTTGGCCTTTAAAGAAGAGTAAGGGCCAATGGAGAGTATGTGGCGAAGCATCTAGGTGGACTTGGTAGAAGGAAAGCATGTTGATAGTGGGGTTGGTCAGTAGGAGTAGTGGCACCCAAACCTAAGGTAGGACCACTAGAACAAGGTGGAGGAGACATCTAGGAGTTCTTAGGAGAAAGGACTCAGAGCATGGGGTAGTGAGTGCCTCATCCAACCCCATCCTATCAATTACTCTAGGGCAACTTCAAAAAAAGGGAGAGCCTATCAATCTTCCATGGGTAAGTCAACTATTGGTGGAGTTTCAAGAATGGAGATTACTAATTTGTTGGAATATTTCAAGCAAGATATTATCAACAATCTAGCTACTCAGCTAGATACACTTCAGGCCAAAAAGAAGCAAGAAGTGGTAGAGATGATGTTGACAAAGTATTGTCCTCATTGTAGACAAAAGAAGAAGGAATACAAATGTAAGATGGTAGCTAACTTGGAAAGAAGGAAAATTTCACCTGAGTTCAAACCAATTCAGATTGAAGAAGACCAAGTCTACTATGTTGCACAAAGGAAGCCTTGGGCTCCAAGACAAGGTATGCCACCAAATCCACTATCCTATGCTAGGCCATATTTTAACTCTTATTCATTTGGTAACTAATGTCAACCTCCATATCCACCTAGTTATGGAGGATATCCACCACAGCCTTGGGGTAACCCTCCAAATGCTTGGCCCAGTCATCATATTTCTCCACCTTAATGGCAACAACATCAGGGGAATTGGTAGCAATTTCAAGGGGACTGGCAACCACCTCCAGGAAATTGGCAGCAAAAAAATCAATGGAGAGGAGGACAACAATGGCCTACCCAGACAACCAGTTACATACAACCACCTTCTCAACCCCAACAACCTACTCTAATGCCTCCACCTGCTAATCCAAGCTCAAATGCCCCTAAACCAACTCAACTACCAACTCAGCCCACACCCAATCCTAATAACAAACCATAACAACAACTAACATACTTTGCTGATTGAAATCAATTCCATACATATGTTGTGAGTGTAGGTGACATCCATTTGTATTCAGGAACTACTCCATCAGGCCCTCCCAAGCAAATTATCACTAAACTTCCTACGAAAGAGGAGGAGCCTCTAAATGATCCTATTAAGCCAAGTGCACCTAACAATCTTGAACCAATTCAAGCCAAGAATAATGAACAAGAACCACCATTCCCTCAGAGATTGGAAGTTTCCAAGAAGAAAGAAGAAAAGGAGGATACCACTTTTGACATCCTAGATTAGCTAAAGCATATATGTGTTGAGATACCCCTATTTAAGGCCATAAAATATGTTCCAATCTACGAAAAAGCTATCAAGGAAGCTTTTCTTAAGAAGCTAGGAAGGAAGAAGAGAGACCCAACTATAGTTCATGTGGTGGGATAGCTAGCTGATATCATGTTGGGAAAAGTGACTATTCCCAAGTATAATGACTTAGGCAGTCTTGTAGTAGCAGTTGTCAATGCCCTGATTGATTTAAGGGCAACAATCAATGTGATGACCAAAGACATCCTATAGCAACTAAATATTGCAAGTATGATATCTACTCCTACTATCCTATAGCTTATTGATAGCTCTACTGTTAAGCCTGATGGTGTAGTGGATGATCTTGTGGTAGTTCTAGACTCCTGGGAATACCTAGCGGATTTTATGATTCTTTCTCCTAAGGCTACACTAGGTGGGTATCCCATCATTCTTAGAAGGCCTTGGTTGGAAACTACAGATGCATACATTGGATGTCGGTTAGGTGACATGACCATTTCAAATGGAAGGATTACTAAAATTTTTGTTCTTTATCCACCTACTTAGCCATCTCATGATGAGAAAGATTCTGTATGGCCACAAGTTGGTGAAGAGGCCGAGGAAGTTAATTTTGTGGCAAAAATTATGATGCTAGGTATAAGATCTTTCATGCAACTCCAAGATGAGGATGAAGTGTTGGCTAATCTCATTCAAAACCATTATGAAGTGGAGGAAGCATCATCTCCTACTTCGGTCAGGACACTTCTGCATGCTCTTCCTGCAACCACTGTTCCTATTGATATTCTTCCTGCAAATGATCTTCCTACAACCACTCTTCCTGTAGCCATTGTTCCTACAAAAAAACTTCCTTCAACAACAAGTATGTTCCATACATTATTGTTGTATGAACTAAATGTACCATGTATTAATGAAGCAACCATGATAGAGTTAACTACACAAGTCTAGGTGTCAAAAGGAAAATATCTGAATGTTAATAGTAAACTGAATGAAGAGCACCAATTGTTATTGGAAAACATATTAAGGGCCCATCAACATGCATTTGCATGGAATTATCATGATATAAGGGACTGGATCCTAAACTTTGTACCCACATAATTTATATCAAAGATGATTGCACTCCAATAAGACAACCACAAAGAAGGATTAACCCTGCACTAAGAGAAGTTGTGAAAGGAGAACTGTAGAAATTGCTAGATGCAAGATTTATCTACCCCATTTTGGATAGTTAGTGGGTATATCCATTAGTGATTGTGCCCAAGAAAGGATGAAAATGGTGAGTTTGTGTTGATTATAGAGAACTTAATGCTACCACCAAGAGGAATCAGTTTCCTTTACCCTTCATTGATCACGTTTTGGACACACTTGCAGGAAAATAATACTTCTCTTTTCTAGATGGATTCAACGGCTACAACCAGATCTTAATTGCACTAGAAGACCAGGAGAAGACCACATTTACCTATCCATGGGGGACCTATTCCTATTCGGTACTCCCATTCAGCTTGTACAATGCACCTGTAACTTTCTAGAGGGAAGTCATTGGCATATTCTCAAACATTTCTCATGATTACATGAAAATTTATATGGATGACTTCACCACTTATGGTGCTGATTTTAATCAAGCATTGGAGAATCTAAAGAGAATCCGACAGAGATGTGAGGATAAAAACTTTTCCATGAATAGTGAAAAGTGCTTCATGATGATGCAAGAGGGTGTAGTTCTTGGCCACTACATCTCCCACAAGGGAATTCAAGTAGATCCTACAAAAATTGAGGTAATCACAAATCTGCCTACACATGCAAAACAAAAGGATGTTAGGAGTTTCTTGGGTCATGCAGGATATTATAGGTGATTCATCAAGGATTTCAGCAAGGTAGCAACACCATTGTATACCCTTCTCACTAAAGATGCTGAATTTCAGTGGACTGAAGCTTGTGACAAGGCATTTTTTGACTTGAAGGCAGCTTTGACTCATGCTCCTATACTCAAGGGCCCAATTTAGAGCTTCCTTTCCACATCCACACTGATGTGTCAAATTATGCCATAGGAGTGGTCTTAGGATAGAAAGAGGGAGCTGTTAAAAATGCTATTTATTTTGTGAGCAAAAATTTGTAAGGAGCTGAATTCAATTATACAGTGATAGAGAAAGAGATACTGGTAGTAATCTATGCACTAAACAAATTCAGAAATTACATAACGGGCTACCAAATCTTTGTGCACACTGATCATCCAGCCATTAGGTATCTCATGAATAAACCTTTGATCACAGGTAGATTGGCAAGATGGTTATTGTTGATGCAGGAGTTTGATATAACCATTGTGGATAAGCTAGGGAAGGCTAATGTTGTTGCAGATTTTCTTTCAAGGCTAACTACATCAGAAGACAATCAACTTATAGATGACTCTTTTCATGATGAGCATCTATTGTCTCTTAGTGTACAAATAACCTGGTATGCTGACATAGAAAATTACTTGGTTACAGGTAGAGTTCCTTCTCACTGCTCCCCAAAAGAGAAAACAGGCACTCATTGAAAAATCTTTCCTTTCTCTTAGATTGCCGGATGTTTGTTTTACACTGGACTTGACCATGTCATGAGAAGATGTGTGAGAGAAGATGAGACATATGAAATTTTTCATGCATGTCACAATGAACCATGTGGAGGACACTTTGCAGCCAAGAGGATAGAAATGAAGGTTTTGAACACAGAGTATTACTGGCCAACAGTCCACAAGGATGCATGAAGGTATACCAGAAAATGTGACAGATGTCAAAGAATGGGTAGACCAACTAGATCTGATGAGATGCCACTTTTCCCTCAGATAGTAATCACTCCCTTTGAAAAATGAGGATTGGATTTTGTGGGACCAATTGACCCTCCATCAAATGGTAAGTCTTATATATTGGTATGCACTAATTATGTAACAAAATGGGTAGAAGTTAAGGCCATGAAGCTTACAAGAGATAACAAGGTTGCAGAGTTTCTTTATGAGGAGATCTTCACAAGATATGGAGTTCCAAGAGAAATAGCGACTGATCAAGGGCCACAATTCACATAAACTCTTGTTGTATCCCTAGTGAATGAGTACAATATAAGACACAAAAAGTATACTCCTTATCACCCCAGGCTAATGGCCAAGTTGAATTGACAAATAGAGAGATTGAAGCCATTTTGACTAAAACAATAGCTATCCATAGGAAAGTTTGGGAAAATAGATTACCAGAAGCTACTTGGCCCTATAAGACAACATGGAAAACAACTATAGGCTTCACCCCATTTGAGTTGCTGTATGGAAAGACAACTATAATGCCAATTGAATTTGAACATAAAACTCTGTGAACTACAGTGGATTTAGGGATGTATATTTCTAAAGCTCAGAGAGAAAGAATCATGCAACTAAATGCTTTGGATGAGATAAGAAGAGCAGCCCTGCAACATACAGAAGTAGTGCAAAATCAATGAATCAAGTGGCATGAAAAATTTATCAAAGATAAGAAGTTCAAACCAAGAGATTGGGATTTTCTCTATGATTCAAGATACTCAGACAATGCAAGAAAATTGTAGACAAGGTGGCTAGGACCATACGAAGTTGCTGAGGTCTTTCCTAATGGAGTTGTTCAGCTTACCACCATTGACCTTGTCAGGTTGAAATTACTTGTCAATGGTCATCACCTCAAATTATATCATAAGCCAAATTCTAAAGAAGAGTTCCTGCAACAATTCACCCAACACTTAGAGCTTCCTGTAGCTGAAGACAATGGACCTATTGTCCCTCCTTTAGTCTAATTGAGGTATGCACTTTTCATAATAAAGACTTTCACTTCTGTGGAAGTCCATTTCTCTGTCATCCACCCATCCACCCATCTATCACCACCTTTCTCTCTCTTCCATCACTTCATTCCACCTCACCTCATTCCACCTCATCTTCATCTATTGCTCAATTCATTTTCCACCAAGGAAAGCATTACCTTATCCATGATCTTTGCAGAAAATCTTCCACACATTCAGGTATGTGCATATTAATTGCTATCTTTAATAATATTTTAAGTGCGTTCATTTAATCACTGTACGTTAGTATAGGTATTCGCATAAATGCCATCATTTCCTGTCAATTGCCACTCCCATCTCACGTGTGTGGACACATGGCCAAATTGAGGTTGGGGGAGGGGAACGAAAAAGATGCAAATATTTTTTGTACTTATTGTCCATGTGCTAAATCATAGTAGGCTACATTAGAAATTTTAAAAATGAGCAAGAGGTCCTACAACATGAAGTCCTGCAACAAAAACTAGAACTAGAGCAGGAGTTCCTATAGCCACAACAAGAACAAGAGTCCCTACAAAAAAAGGAAGAAGAAACAACACCCTTACAACCAGAGATAATGGGACAGCCCGAGTACATGCAAATAGTGCCATATGAGGAGCCACCATCAACAAAAAGACTGGTAGGCATTCATAATCCTCTTAGTTTTATAATACATGCAAAATTTTTGAATTTATGAAGAGAAATACAAAGAAGGGAGGAAGAATGGAAAAAGGAAAAAAAAATAGTAGAGGAAACCATGAGGAGATGTTTATCCTAGAGATGGAATAGTTGACTGATGAGCTAAAACAAGTTGAGCCTCATTCCATCCACAATTATGCTGTAGCATCAAAAAGAATTGAGAGACATATTCAGATTGGGAGAACTCAGGGATGACATTGGCTTCCCCTGACTTTTCAGCTACCCATGCTCATGTGGCCCATGCCAAATTTCAAATTCTATCAATATGACATTGTTGCAGAGAGGTAGAGATGGAACAAGTTTGATAGATTGAGAGGATTCTATTGGGACCCTGACTCACGTATTACAACCACTGATGTTGGACATCTCTCAGTTGTAAATTTTAGAACTTTGACAAAGCAGAAGAACAACTCTTCCCCTGCTGGAGGACCAACAAAATGTTAGGTTGGGGGGAGTGATGAGCCTAGATTTTTGTCTAGTTTTGGGTAGAATCTCTAGTCTATTTGCTCATAGATGTCATGGAATTTAATGCTTAAGTGTTGGTATTGGCATAATGTCTCCCTCAAACCATTGAAATTTGATATTTTCCCATCTCTGTATCTGGCATAATATGTGGGTCATCTATATTGATTTTGCATGTGATTAATGAAAGTTTCTTAGAGTGGTTATATATGTGTAGTTATTATGCGTACTTTCCTTGACATGCAGATTTAATATGCTAAGTTAAGGAAGACATCGCCAGCTGGGCATGCACCATAACGTCCAGTTGAGAAATCACTCCAAGTCAAAGGTAGCCGACAAAAAAGATTCTTCATGCAACTAAACGTAACCGCCTTGCAGTGGAACTTAATGATTGAACATGCATGGGAATTACTGTTGTGCTAGATCTATGCTTGAATTGCATGTCTGACTAGATTCCATGCATGCGTAACCGCCATCACTCCACTTTCCCCTATTTTCCCTAAATGGCATCCTCCCAGTCGTGGAGTTGAATTCCTTGTTTAGTTGTAGTATAAATAATAATTTGATGCTCCTTCTTTAGGAGGTTGCACGATTTGACATTGTACTCTCATTCTCCAGTTTTAGTAATACAGATACCTTACTCTTTGTATGCATGATTTACAGTGAATAAAATAAAGTTGTGAGTTTGAACATCTAAGTTCTTGTTAGTTTAGAGGATACTTATCCAAGGGGGCCCCCTTGGTGAGTAATCCGTCTTCTTAGTTTAGCATTAGTTTAATGTTACTTTTTGTTTAGTACTTAGTTAGAAATCTGGCGTCGACTGTTCCTGCAACCACTAGAATTCTATTTTGAGACTGTTCTTGCAGCCAAAGCAAATAGAGTAGTCTCCTGTTTGCCGCTTATATTTTCATTCTTGCTCTACATTTCAAGTTCTTGGTTGATATTCAACATTTGCTTCATTTCCTTTTAAGCAATTTACTTTCAGTATTGTGTTTTTCAGCTGTAGAGTGCAATGACTACTTGAGCCCTTAGTGCACATACTGTGCTAACCCATTTCAAGTTCACGTCCCTGGGTTGACAAGTTAAATGCACCTCCATGATGTTTGAATAACTATTCAGGTTAGATGTCCAGTCTCTAAATCATGGCCGTAAAGGCTTAGTTATGAAATCATTGTAGGAGGCCAACAAATGTCCTTTCTAGAGTTTTATTTTTGGATTGTTGTGCTACTATTGTGATACATTTTTTTCTTATGTTGTATCAACATTTTTGGATTTTTATAATAATTTAAATTCCTTGCATGATGTGATAAGATTGATGACTATTAGATTATGCAAATGTTTACAAACCTTTTTTAAAGCTAATAAATATGGAAACATTATATAGGTGAGATAACATGATTATTATGATGCTCATATAGTTATTGTAATATTTAATTTATGATTTATTCTCTTAAAAACTAGTACTACTAATGCCTTGTGGTGGTTGTAGGCACAAGTGCAAGATATTGGTGTGGGATTAATTAAGGTTTAATGGAATTATTCCGTGATATCAATGAAAATTGATATATTGTGGATAATTTTAAATGGTTATGATGCATGTAATTATTGAAGTGAGTCATTATGAGTTATTTAATATTATAATATTTTATGAAAGCATACATACATATATATTAATTGTAGTGTTGTCATCATTATTATGTGTTAGACATGTATTCTTGTGATAAAAATTTTGATCCTTAATCACAATGTGTTTTGTAATTAATTATGACAATTGAAGTAGTTATAGGGTGTTATAAATGAATAATATTATTATTTGTATAGTTTTGTAACTATTGTAACCAAAAAAGTCAAAAGAGGTCATAAGGCATTTAACCTTTTTACAAAGGAATAAGATGGATTTAAAAGAGTAATGTTTTCTTTATCTTAACTATATTAGAATGAGAAAAAATCTTGAATTTATTGATTTTTGGAAGGCGGTGGCCATCATTGCAAGGTCAAAGGTAAGCTACATTATATATTTTTTATTTCAATATGAAAATTAGAAATTTAATAACCACCTCCAAGGTAGGAATACGAGTATAGAGGTATTTAATGATCTTAACTAGTTGTTTATAGAGCATTGATCCAGACCTCTTTAAAGAGGTAAAGGGAAAGATAGTGATTATTCATTTTTAGTGTAGTTTTTTTGGTTTGTCATCTAGCTTCATGGGGATAAGCTTACAAACATTTTTGGATGGAATAATGGCCACTATTAGAAATCTTGTGAGTCATGGAGTAAAGAGTAGATAGAAAAGAAAAAATATTATGTAGTTAGTGGTTAATATTTTTTTTCCTTGGTATTATTATCATGTGTTTTTTTTTGCAATTAGGTATGGATTATTTTTGGGAATTAGGGTGTCTCAACCTTGAAAATTTCTAAGCTCCTTTATTTATTATTTAAAATTTTCTTATAGATATTTGGCATACTTTATAATACATATTATTAAATAGTGATGCACCACCAAAAGGGGAATGACAATTTGAGTTGACATCTTTTTCACATGTCAATGACTTTAAAAAATAGTTATTAGTTGAAAAAATATGCCCACTTAGTGGTTATTATGGAAGGCCTATATTTAGGGATGTTATGATAAATTATATGGCAGTTCTAAGGGCTAAAAATAGTGGAGTTTACTTTGGACATAATGACCAAATGTATTTAAGATGTATAAGTTGTTGGCAACACAAGGGCATACAACTGAGAGTGAGGGTGAATCATTTTTCACTGAATTTAAAACTTATTAAGCTTATTAATCCTTATTCTCAGATCTAATCAATATCAATGAAAACATGAATCACATCAAAAACACACATAACACCGAGATTTTTTTACATGGAAACCCTGTTAGGGGAAAAACCATGGTGGAGGTTAGTCCACAAGATTATACCCTGTTAAAATTATAAGAAGAATAAATAGGGAATGCACATGCATTTAGGAACACTGCCTAGAGCTCACCGCTCAATTACCAAGGAAGAAACACTGTCTTAAAAAGATTCAGAGTACAACCATCTGGATTTTGAACTGAGAGAATACCATCTATTAATGCCTGATTATAGTTCCAGTTAAGCACATGAACACTTCTTCACTCTTCTTCACTCTTCTTCACACTTTGCTTTGCCTTCAAATTATTAGGAAATTATTCACACATTTCATACACAAGAACTCCTTCTGGCACACTTGAATTTGAATAAAAAATTTCTCTTATATATCCACAACATGAAATTACATCGCTACAAGTCAACCATAAAGAAGTAATAAAATGAATACAAACTGTTGGCCCAAAACAATAGATAATTTTCAATGCAAATCAACCAAGGTCAGCCACACCATAGTGAAGACCCAAATCAACATTTCCAACACAAAAAAACTTCAATTAATTCCTCCTCAAAGATCCACAACACGCTTCAACACCTTGTTGGCTAAGAACATGAAAAACATGAACACTCAAGAGAAAATCTTGGATCGCGAGCACAAATATCAATGCGAACGTGCAACACAGATAGATCATGATCTAGAAACATCCACACACATCATGAATCACCAGAGAAACATTTGTAACAACTAAACTAACTGAAATAGCATCATCTTCAATCAGAAACACCAACTGTAGTAACATAAATACTGTCAAAATACAAATCTTCATAACTCGATTAAATCTTCGTGCGGATCTCTAAAACTCAACGTGGATAAACTAGATATACTCAACAAGAAATCCTTTAGTCCACAACCTCTGATCATCAACGTACAAAAATTACCGACATACTGAACTTCACTTCACTACTAACAACCTACAACTCATTTATTACAATTTTCTCAATATCCTCGACATATACAACTTCAAGTGAATTAATGCTAATAGTGTTGACATCAATGAAAACCACATATCAGCAGCACAACCATAATATCCAACAATCTCCCCCTTTGGAATTGATGGAAACACATGATGTGAAAAACACCATCAACGCAACTATCTCTTAATACTTACTCCAAGTTAGGTTTTGACTCATTTTCTCCTCAACTCTTTCACATGATCTTTTCCCCACAAAGATTTTCTCCCCAGATAATCATCAATTTTTCACATGACTCTTCTCCCCCTTTGACATCAATGACAAATATCTCTAAGCTCTAAACCACATATCTAAATTTCTAAACCATCTGACTACTCCCCTTGAGTAGCAACCACCACAACATCAATCTGAATTAAGATATGATTATGAAATACATAGATTGATGCAATGCATTGCTTTGCATCTTAGTTCTGATTAGGAGGGGTAATTACCCCTAACTTCCCTCTGAGATACTCAAAAGTATCCTTAGGAAATGAATTTGTAAAGATATCTACAATCTACTCCTTAGTAGGCACATACTCCAATCTAACTCTCTTTTCTCTCAAAAAGTGAAAATTGATAGATATATGCTTGGTTTTTGAATGCAACACCGAATTCTTGGAAATATTAATAGCACTTGAATTGTCACAAAATATAGCAATAGGCTCATTATACACAACTCTGATATCCTTCAACATTTGTTTGATCCACAGGACTTGAGTACAATTGTTAGCAACAACAATGTATTTGACCTCTACAGTAGATAAGGAAATGGCATTCTACTTCTTGCTTAACCATGAAATCAACTTCTTACCCAAGAAAAATGCTCCACCACTAGTAATTTTCCTATCATTTACATCTCCTGCCCAATCAACATCAGTAAAGGCACTTAAGGTAAGATCATCATCTTTAGGATACCATAGGCCAAAGTCAACTGTTCCCTTCAAGTATCTAAAAATTATCTTCACAATAGTCGCATGAGATTCCTTCGGATCAACTTGAAATATTGCAACAATACATACAACATTCATGATATCAGGCCTAGTTTGAGTTAAGTATAGCAATCCACCAATCATTGATCTGTATCTTGTTTGATTTTCTTTCATAGAATCATCTTCTATAGTCAACTTGCATCCAGTCACCATGGGTGTACCAACTAGCTTTGAATCTTCCATACCGAACTTCTTCAACAATTCCTTCACATACTTGGACTAAGATATAAAATCACTTTAGCTAACTGAGTAATTTGTAATCCCAAAAATAATTTCATCTCACCAATCATTGAAATCTCAAATTCACTCTGTATCTCATTAGAAAACTTCATGCACAAGCCATCATCTCCTCCAAAAATGATATCATCAACAAAGACTTCAAACAATCAAATCTTTATTATGATCAATCTTGAAATACAGATTACTATCGGTAGTACCTTTGTTAAATCCAAGATTCAACAAATACTTGTCCAATCTTGAATACCATGCTCTAGGGGCTTGCTTAAGTCCATACAATGCTTTCTTCAACCGACAAACCATATCTCCCTAATCAGTTAATTGAAATCCATCAGGTTGCTCAACATATACCTCTTCTTCTAGTTCGCCATTTAGAAAAGCATACTTGACATCCATCTGATAAACCTTGTAGTCTTTGTAAGTAGCATAAGCAAGAAATAGTCTCACAGCTTCAATTGTAGCAACAAGGACAAAAGTCTCTTCAAAATCAATTCCTTCCATTTGAGAATATCCCTTGCAAACTAGTCTTGCTTTGTTTCTAACCACTTCACCTTGCTCATTCAGTTTGTTTCTAAAGACCCATTTAGTTCCATTGACATTCTTATCCTTACATCAGGGAACAATAATCCATGTATAATTCTTCTCAATTTGTTTTAACTCCTCTTTCATTGCTTCAACCCAATGTTCATCTTTACATGCTTCATTCACACTAGTAGGATCAATCTTCGAAATCAAGCAATATTCTTCTGCAATCTTTCTCCTAGTCTAGACACCTTTGTTCTTATCACCTATAATATGATCTTTTGAATGATTCAATCTTACATACCTCAGAGTCTTCATAGGATGTTCTTCAACTTCAGGCTCTTGTGTTCTCTCTTCTGTGCTTCCACTAGTTTCTCCTTCTTCTTCATTTTCTTGATTTACCAGATTGATTTGCACTTGATTTGTAGTCTAAACTTGCTTTCCTTTGTTTTTACTATCATCATTATCATCAAAATCATATCCATAGGTTTTGGATGGTGTACCTAAGTCTTCATTAACTCTAACATTTTCACTTTCAACCATTTTCTTCAATATTTTATTGTAACATCGGTAGGCCTTGCTTTTAGTAGAATAACCCAGAAAGATATCTTCATCACTCCTTGCATCAAAATTTCCTATGTATTCATCTCTTCTGGTATAGCATCTACTCCCAAAGATTTTGAAATATCTAACAATAGGCTTATGACTAGTCCATAACTCAAAAGTGGTCTTACTAGTATCATCTTTGATTTGTACCTGATTGAGAATATACACAACAATACTCACAACTTCTCTCTAGTAGATATGAGGAACATTTCCTTCCAACATCATAGTTCTAGTAGCATATTGAATTGTTCTATTCTTTCTTTCCACAAATCCATTTTGTTGAGGGGTCTACGGTGCAGATAATTCTCTCCTTATTCCATGTTCTTCACAAAAAGAATTAAATTCATCGGAAGTGAACTCACCACCTCTATCTGATCTCAGACACTAATCTTCAAACCTATCTCTGTCTCAACCATAGTCTTAAAGATCTTGAACTTTTCTAGTGATTCATATTTCTCCCTTAAGAAAGCAACCCATACCATTCTAGAATAAAAATTAACGAGTAACATGAAATACCTATAACCTTATAGATTTCTGACCATAGAGGGACCACACAGATCAGTATGCACCAGTTCTAACAATTCATTTGAACAATTCTTTTTACTCCAAAAAGAAATTCTAGTTTTCTTTCCTAACTCACATTCCTTGCATATGGCATTAGTAGGTTTCACCAACTTAGGTAGATCTCTCACAACCTTAGTAGAACTTATCTTGACAATATTAACAAAGTTAACATGACACATTCTCCTATGCCATAACCAAATTTCATCAACTTGAGCAATCAAACAACTTTTACTAGCAGGACTTAAGTGAAAGATATTACCTTTTGTTTTTGTACCTGATGCAATCACATTTCCAAAACATCCCAATATTCCACACTTTCCATCCTTGGACTAAAGATTGTAACCCTTATCAACCATCTGTCAGACACTTAAAAGATTATGCTTTAGACCTTCCACATACATGACATCATCAGTATTATTCTTACCATCAAGAGAAATGCATCTTCTTCCACATATCACACTAGTTGTGTTATCACCAAATCTCACAACACCACCATCATATTTTTCCAAGCTTACAAACTTACTTTTGTCTCCTGTCATATGATGTGAACATCCACTATCAATCACCCATTCATCTTTCTCTTCAACTCGAGCAGCTAGGGCTTTCTTCACATTTGTACAACCAACAGATTCAATAGATACAAGATTATTTTCATTGATAGCAATAAATACCCATTCATCATCACTTCTATCAGATTCATCATCTGTCACACCTTCATCAACAACATAGTAACACTTCTTTTGAAATCTAGGCTTGTTATGTCTTGGTTTAGGAGCTCTTTCCGGACACCTTGATGCAAAATGACCTATCTTATTGCAAGAAAAAAATTTAAGGGGAAATTTTCCTTCATACTTACCTTTTCCTCTCGATACTCTTTTGACGATAAGTGCTTCTAGCTCTTCCAACTCTCTTTCTTCTTTTTCAATTTGTCTGATTTCATCCTTATACTTGAATGTCTTTCTAGACGAGCTCTCACCCAAATCATATCTCTATCTATCTCTTCCAGAAGTAGTGGCCTTAAATGCATATTCAACCTTAGGAAGGGCATCACCAAATTTTCTCAACTCAAAAGCAGTCAGCTTACCAACCAACATATATCTGGTTACATTTGTTATAGTATGGAGTTCTTCAATAGCTATAGCTTTGACTTTATAAGCAACAAGAAAGGATCTAAGCACTTTAGCAACAATCTTTGATTCTTCCAACTTTCCACTAGCACATATGATACCACACACAAGTTCATTCACTCTTTTGATGAAAGTAGTAACATTTTCATCATCACCCATTCTCAACATTTCATATTTCCCTTTCAGACTCTGCAACTTAGCAATCTTCACATTAGCATCACCTTCATACAAAGTTTCCAATTTTTTCCAAATCTCATAAGCAGTCTTCAGATCCATAACATTTGTCATCTCGGCATCAGTCAAAGCACTCAACAATGCTTCCTTAGCCCTGATATTATACTTAGCATAAGTACCATTTGGTGGAATAATATACCTATTACTTGTAATGCTCCAGTAGGGTTCACCAATGCATCTCAGATGGCACTCCATTCGAGTCTTCCACAAAGAATGATTTTTTCCATCAAATCTCAGACTATCCTTCTTGTATGTTTCCATCCCAAATCACCTCAAGCTGTTAAACTTCTTCCAAGGAACTAAGCTTTGATACCAATTGTTGGCAACACAAGGGCAGACAAGTGAGAGGGGGGTGAATCATTTGTCACCGAATTTCAAACTTATTAAGCTCATTAATCCTTATTCTCAGATCTAATCAATATCAATGAAAGCATGAATCACATTAGAAACACACATAACACCAAGATTTTTTTACGTGGAAACCCTGTTAGGGGAAAAACCATGATGGAGGTCAGTCCACAAGATTATACCCTATTAAAAGTATAAGAAGAATAAATGGGGAATGTACATGCATTCAGGCACAATTCCTAGAGCACACTACTCAATTACAAAGGAAGACACACTGTCTTACAAGAGATTTGGATTACAACCATCTAGATTTTGAACTGAGAAAATAGCATTTGCTAATGTCTGATTACAGTTTTGGTTAAGCACATGAACACTTCTTCACTCTTCTTCACTCTTCTTCACAATTTGCTCTGCCTTCAAATGATTAGGAAATTATTCACACATCTTATACACAAGCACTCCTTCTAGAACAATTCAATTTGAATAAACAATCGCTCTTATATATTTGCAACATGAAATTACATCGCTACAAGTCAGCCACAAAGAAATAATAAAATGAATACAAACTGTTGGCCCGAAACAATAGATAATTTTCAATGCAAATCAACCAAGGTTGGCCACAACATAGTGAAGACCCAAATCAACATTTCCAACACAAAAACACTTCAATTAATTTCTCCTCGAAGATCCACAACACGCTTCAACACCTTGTTGGCCAAGAACATGAAAAACATGAACACTCAAGAGAAAATCTTGGATCGTGAGCACAACGATCGATGCGGACGTGCAACATAGATAGAGCATGATATAGAAACATCCACAAACATCATGAATCACCAAAGAAGCATCCACATCAATTGAACTAACTGAAATAGCCTCATCTTCAATCAGAAACACCAATTGAAGTAACAAAAAGACTGTCAAAATACAAATCTTCACAACTCGATTAAATCTTCATGCGGATCTCTGAAACTCAATGTGGATAAACTAGATATACTCAACAAGAAACCCTTTAGTCCACAACCTCTGATCATCAACATACAAAACTTACCGACATACTGAACTTCACTTCACTATTGATAACCTGCAACTCATTTATTACAATTTTCTCAATATTCTCGACATATACAACTTCAAGTGAATTAATGCTAATAGTTTTGACATCAATGACAACCACATATCAGCATCACAACCACAATATACAACATAAGTATCTATAATAGTATTATTTTATATATATTTTTTAGAAAACATGTTTTCCTAAATTGGATGGTCAACTATGACATATTATGACAAGTTGTAATAGAATTTTTTTAATATGTATGGGTTCCATGGATTTTTACCATGATTTTTTTAACGCTACTAGAACTCATACTAGTGCTTAATGGTGGTATTTTGGGCCTCCATTAGTCTATATATTAAGGGCTTAAGATGGAGATATTATTATGTTGAATATGCAAGTATAAAATCTTCATTGGAATGTTTTCAAACTTCTCTTGCATTGTTTTTTTATGAATATTCTTGTGAAGGCTTCCTCTACAAGTATATTTGAACCTTATTATTCATTAATATATCAAGTTTCTTTAGAGTGTGGGTTTTTTCTCCCAAATGGGTTTTCTCCATGTAAATCACTATTTTGTGGTATATTTCTTATTTCAAATATATGTGTTTTTATATTAATTTTGTAGCAAGTTAAAATCAATCTTGAAAGATTTTTCTATTCTCTTCGTAAGGTTTAGTGAAGGAAGTTGTTTTTGTAAGCTTAGGTTCCTCACATGTGGTACCAAATCCTAGTTCATTTTGGCTCTAGTTGTGTGTTGTTGGGTTTTTTAGCTAATCTAATTTTGAGTGGGAGCTTGTGAAGAAGTTATTTTGATATTTTTGTTATAGGAATTTTTAGATGGTAAGCACATTAGGGATAATGGAGATATAAAAAATTGGTAGTAATTTTGAGATATGGAAGCCGAATAATGAATTTTTTTGATTGATTGAGATCTATATGATGTTGATGAAAAGGTTTAAAGACCTAAAAATGCTACTTTGGATGCTCAATATGATGTCATGGACCATAAAACCAAAGGAATTATTGATGAATTCCCAAGAAAACTAAGAGGGGAGTGAATCAGTTGTACATTAAAGCATAAAAAAACCTCATTAACATTCAGATATGTATTAGTCTCTTAAACCCTTAATAACCATTAAACCCTTATCATGTGTTGGAACAAAACAATCTACTGAGAGGGAGGGTGATTCAGTAAATCATCAATATTTATCCCTTAACACTTTAAACTAATTGATTCCTTTTAATCCCTTTATTTTAGATTGAACTAAGAACTAAGTATGTTGAGAAATAAACATGCACACACAATCACTCATAACACAAGATATATGTGGAAAACCCAAGATGGGAAAAACCAAGGTGAGAATAGCTGCTAGGATCTACTGTCCTAATCCAACCTCACAATGAATATCTTCTAAGTACAACATTAAAGGGAACCAACCCTAAGGAGACACCAATCCCCTAGTTTTAGGAGCACCCACTCCAAGGAAGCACCGACTCCCTACAATGAGAACCTACATAGTTATCTAATGGCACCCACCAATCAGATTTATAATGAAATAATTACAATTTATTCTGTTGAACACAGTTCAATGTTGCAACCCTATTTGCAATTGCCCGATTCTTTGTTGTTGTCTTTGCAACACAATTCTCTTCCTTGCACCTCTCTCTATTTCACAACTCTCTCTATTTTTCACCTTGAATGTTAACCCTAATGAAGATATCATTTTTTTTGGGTTCTACTCATTCACATACACACCTCTACACCTTTCCCTTTCTTTATTAGTGCATTCTCTATCTGCCTCAAGATCTCACACATACACTACTCCATTGCACTTTCCTTTTTCTATTAGTGCATTCTCTATCCACCTCAAGAGCTCACTCTATCCACATCATACATCAACACTTTTGCAAATTCAAATTGTCTATTTTCTCATGACTTAGTTAGCAAGGTATTAATTCCTCGAGCCACACATCGCCTATTATGATTTATTGAATTTTCTAAAACATGGAAATCTACAAAACCCTAAACCTAATATGCATTTAATGCATTCCTTGTGTATCTGATCTAATTTTGATCTTGATATATTTTATAGTTTGTGTCACCACTCTGCAAATCATATTACCAATCAAATTGGTTTCTAGAGTAGTTGGACCTATTAAATTTGTTCACAATGTTGATTTATAGTCGAAACCCTTTTTCACACTGTCATAGCCATCTGAGATATTTGTCTTTAAATTTTAATAATTGATATGTAGTCTTCACACCATAATCCATCATTCCTCATTTAATCTTTCATCTTTAAAACACAATTGTTTGATTAAAATCCTTTTAACTGATGTTGTTTGATCTCCATCATGTATCACAATTATTCCTAGGGCATCGACCTTCATTTCCATGATGTGAAGAGATATTGTAATCACCATTTAATCACCAATGCTCAATCTCCATCGTTGAAATCCCATCACATCTTTCTTGGTGCTATTTTATTCACAACAACGATGTGAATAAATGAGGTGATGCAATTGAATTCAACCACATGTCCCTTAGGACACATGTCCTTAGCCTGCATTCCCATAGGGCTAACCAAGGACCCACCAAATCTTTAGTGGGATAGTAGGATGCTACCATTTGTCTTGGCTAATGTCATACCCCACCATATTTTGCATATCACATATCTCTTAACTCCCCTTTGCTTCACAACAACAATGTGAAGCACTGATGTGATACAATCATAACTTTTCCATGTTTTCTTGCTGATGTCATCTTCCACTACCCAAGCCTTATCTCTTTTTATCTGTCCCACTATACACTTGTCACATGCCCACAATCCTACAAGGGAAAGATGAGGACCCACCATACATGATGTCTAAGAAGACGTTCGATTTGACCAGTTTGATCATAGTTGTTGATCAACTTCAAGGGCATATCATACATTGCAATTAAGTGAACATAAATAGTGATGTGAAGAGTCATTGCAATGCACACACCTTGCCAACCAGTAGCACTAGGTAAATGGTCTAGTTATCTCGATGAAACCAATGACTTAAGTGATGAATTAAACAACTTGCTACTATTTGTACATAGTCAACACCAAAATATAAGGTTTGTTCATTGCCATGATTATAACACTTTGGGTTTTTCTACAAAACCTTAGTTTGAACAGAAAGCATAAATTAATCAGTTTTGAGAACATTCCACATTCTGTGGTTCTGCAATTCACACTTCTAAGAATCTCTTGAAAAACTCATATGAAATTTGGCCTTAGTTTACTCCTATGACTTTTGGAAGTGACTTTTGTAGTAGAATGACAACATTTTGTTGGTGTAATTAATATTTAATTACACTTTGCATAAGTTTACTTAGGCTTTATTTAATTCCTAAGTTATAGGTTCTTATCTTTATCTTGTTGAGCTATCTTGTTGCTCAAGATAAGATTAGGGTTATGCATCTTTGCTTTTATAGAGCAAATCATTATCATGTAATTATGAATTCTCAAATAATATTATGTTGCACATCTTTTTGCAACCTCTCTTGCTTTTTTGTTTTTTCTCTTATGTGGAAGGATATTCTGGTTTGCAAATCTGATCTTGGTTTCTAACATGGTATCAGATCCTTGATTTGCAGCCCCTTCTCAGATTTTTGAGAAAATCATTGTAGGGTTCGTTCGGGATTCCTCGAGGGTATCATGCCTTGAGTTCATTCATGAGGCGTTTTGGATCAGATCGGGCTTCACCATTGGATTCAGAGTGCTAGAAAAAGTCAGGATTGGCTTTTATTTTGTAGATTTTGGCCATCATTTTCCAGATCTATGAGGGTTTCAAGCTAGGAGATTTTTTGCAAGCTCTCGAGGTAGCCAATTTTTCGGAGCAATTTAAGCAAAAACGGAGGTCACCATCATGTTCCCAGTGGCCAAAAACTCTAAGAACGCCTATCGTTTCATCGATTTTGGTGCAAGTGATTTGAAAGATAATTTTTTTTGGCCTGGGGGGCCGTACGACCTCCCCAACATGCATTTGAGGCTCGCAAATCGAAAAAAATACAAAAAAATGTGTTTTTTTGACCTCCGTCGGTGCTCACAATTTTAAAAGGCTCTGCCGTCGAGCGGCCACCCACCTGTCGCTCAGCCCGGCGATGCCACCTCCTCCACCGCCGGTCGGTCCGGCCAGAGCTTAGCCCTGCCGAGCCCTCCGCCAGCGCTCCGCCGCCACTGTCAGCCCCATCGGGCCCTGTGCGCTCCGTCCCAGTCACATGGAGGACCGAGGGCCATCCGCTCCGCCCCCGCGGGCCCTTCTGTGCTAGCCGCAGCCATATGGAGATCCAAGAGCTGACATTCAGCCCCTGGCCGGTCCGAGCCCCCAACCCCGGTCATATGGAGGACCAGGGGTCTGCGCCCAGCTCAAACTCCCAGCAGCAGAATATTCCGCCAACCCTCAGAATATTCCTGCCGAATATTCTAGTCGCCAAAAAAAATTTTGACAAGGGGGGGCATTTTTTGCCCCGACGACTAGATGGCCATCATTTTTTTTGCTGTGAAGTGCTGATGTCAGCATGACGTCACCCGGCCGTACAACCCTCTTTGCCCCTCCTAGCCTTGATTTGCCCTAAAGGAGCAATTTTTTTCTTTTGGTCATAACTGGGGTATACAGTATCGAAATCGGGAAAACGAGATATCTCTGAAAAGTTGGTTCCGGGAACTTTCCAGTTGTGTAGGTTATTTTTCAATTTTTTTTTGTTTATCTACTGTTTGAAGTCAAATGTTCATTTTTGGCTTCCGAGCTCATAAATTTTTGCCACGATCTCTGATTTTCGTCTTCATTGAGGCGTTGGAAAGGTATTAAGGAGCTCTATCTTGCTTTCCATGCACTTTTTTCTGTATCTATCCCAAGTTTATCATTATTCCAAATTTATCCCGATGGGTGTTTTGGAGATTACTTGGATGTTTTGACAGTTGGAAAGGTGAAACTTGAATATTTGCACTTCATTTCAGTACCACATCATGTTATTTTCTATTTATGCATGTTTAGTATGCTCTCCTTTTACAATCGTTGGGTTATTGTAATAAATGAACTGAGATAAAGTTCCATCAGGGGGGTTTCTTGCATAATAAATCTGATTAGAGTGTGCATGCACTTTGATCTCCATATCCATTTTGTTTTGATGGAAAATCGCATGGGTTTCTGGTTTCCCAGTTTCTTTTGGCCACATTTTTTCTATTGCTTGACACATATCAGAATCATCGGTTCACACTTCAGTTGAGAGATTATTATTTCTTGATCCTCATTGGTTCAGATTCTTCTTAGTTTGAGGGCCATGTTTTTATGGTTAATGTTCCAGAGTCTTTTTTGGTACTCCTTCCCATGGAAGAGTTTCAGTCACAGTTTGGCATCAGCATCGAGATACATGGTTTCCAGATTCTGTCATCATCTCATCTACTGTTGCTTCACAGATTCCAGGGTTGTTCCTGTTTGTGAGTTTTCCAGTGTTCTGTGGCATCGGGTCTGCTGTCACATTATCATGATTCCGGTTTTGGTTTCAGTTGTAGACAAAAGTATCTTTCCTTGCTTGTTAGATTGTGGTTCCAGTGTTACTCCACAGTGTTCTTCCAGTGCTTCTTTACAACAGTCATCTCCTTGTAGGGGGGCTTCGTCCCACTGGGTTTTCCTTCTCTACCTCATCATTGCATTTGTAAATGAGTACCTGATCAGGCCTTGTTGTCGGGACTCATCTTTGCATAATAATTTGCTTCTCCATAAGTTGCACTTATGGGGGGGTGTTGGTGTAATTAATATTTAATTACACTTTGCATAAGTTTACTTAGGCTTTATTTAATTCCTAAGTTATATGTTCTTATCTTTATCTTGTTGAGCTATCTTGTTGCTCAAGATAAGATTAGGGTTATGCATCTTTGCTTTTATAAAGCAAATCATTATCATGTAATTATGAATTCTTGAATAATATTATGTTGCACATCTTTTTACAACCTCTCTTGTTTTTTTGTTTTTTCTCTTATGTGGAAGGATATTTTAGTTTGCAAATCTGATCTTGGTTTCTAACACATTTCATGACAACTTTACAACTTTTGAGCAACATTGCAATAATTGAAAAACATGCTCTTCTCTCCATCATTCTACACCAACTCTTCCATACATTGATCCACAAAGCATAATGACATCCAAGAATGCACTGATCTACCTTTTGACATAAATGACAATATTATGGAAACAATCTCCCCATTTTTTATTGATGGAAAAACCAAATTCTCTGTACCAATTCTAAATGCTCTAATTCATGCTCTGTACTAACTAAACCAACATTGCACCAAGCAATAGAATTGATTTATATCAATTAATAATGGTCTGATATCAATTGAAACCACTCTTTACCAACTGAACTTCTCTATACCAATTATAATAAAACTGATCATGAGTGCACATACAAAAAAACTCTCCCTTAGACACATCTTTCATCAGAGCATTTTCTTGACTTTATCCTGCTTGCTCAATTGTATGAGTATTTTTTTCCTTTATGTAGAGCATTTACTCTTCTTTTCTCCCCCTTTGACATCAATGGAAAAGGGACACTTCAGAACATCTTTCAACACTTAATCAATCTCTCGCTTGGATATTTTCCCCCTTTGACAAACAACTCAAATAGAAAGAATGTAACCATAAATTTGCAACCATCAAGTCATTAGAAATTTGTAAAAAATGTTTACCTAACTTGATCTCTCCTTTTCTTCTTCCAGGGATGAATAAAATATCTATGAAGCTCCCCGTAGACCTATGTCCTATCACTAGAATTTAGTGATATGATGTGGGAGCAATTACTCCCAATATTTTCCTTAGATATTCAAATTGTTCCTTGGGAAGAGGCTTGGTGAATATATTTGCCACTTGATCTTTGGTAGGCACATATTCCATGGTGACTTCTTTATCTGCTACCGTCTCTCTTATGAAGTGATACTTGATTGATATGTGGTTTGTTCTAGAATGTAGATCATTGGGTTCCTTGAGACGTTTATTTCACTTGAATTATCACAAAGAATAGAGATAGGTTATGTGTACTCAACCTTGATGTCTTTGAGTGTTTGCTTCATCTACAAAATCTAAGTATAACATGTTGATACTACTACATATTCAACTTCTACTATTGAAAGAGTGATTGATTCTTTCTTTTTTCTCATCCATGAAACAAGTTTGTTCCCCAAAAAGAATGCTCCACTACTAGTGCTTCTTTATCATATGCACTTCTAGCCCAATCAACATCTATATATGCAGTTAGAGTGAAATATTTTCTCTTGGGATACCACAACCATAGTCAACAGTGCTTTTTATATATCTGTAAATTATTTTTACAACGTTGACATGAGATTCTTTAGGAGCAACTTGAAATATTGCAACCATACACTGCTTGCATAATATCTAGACTTGATGCAGTTAAGTACAACAAGATTCCAATCATTGACCAGTACATTGTTTGATTTGCATTAGGGGACTCATCTGATTTACTCAATTTACATCCAGTTATCATAGGGGTACTAATTGGTCTTCTATCCTCCATTCTAAAATTCTTAAGCATTTCCTTAGCATATTTGGTTTGAGATATAAATATACCATCATCAGTTTGTGTTATTTGTAAACCAAGGAAAAATGACAACTCTCCTAGCATTGACATCTCAAATTCATCTTGCATTTGAACAAATTTTTTAATCATCCACATATATAATAACAATAATCATATGCTCACCTTCAAATTTGAAATAAAAATTGCTATCTACACATCCTTTCTTGAATCCTTGTTGTTGTAGGTACTCGTCTAATCTTGAATACCATGCCCTCAGTGCTTTTTTTAGACCATATAATGCTTTATTTAGTCTGTAAGCATAATCATTTTCTTTTGATAATTGAAAACCTTTTGGTTGTTCTATGTAGACTTCTTCAAGATTTCCATTCAGGAAAACAAACTTAGCATCCATTTGATAGACTTTATATACTTTATAAATTGAAAATACAAAAAAAATCCTTATGGCTGCTAGTCTTGCAACATGTGCAAATATTTCTTCAAAGTCTATGCCTTCAACTTGTGCATATCCCTTGCACACCAATCTTTCTTTGTTTCTTATTATAGCTCCATCTTTGTTTAACTTGTTTCTAAACACCCATTTAATGCTTATCACATTTTTTCTAGGGGTTCTAGGAACTAATTCCCATGTTTTATTCTTCTCAATCTAATTAAGCTCTTCTTCCATGTCCTTTATCCAACTTTCATCCTTCTTGGATCCTCATTGATTTTAGGTTCAATCTGAGACAAGAGAGCAAAATTTACTTGTTCCTTGTTCTTTGCAAGACTTCTCCTTGTCTGAAAAACTTCATTTTTGTTTCCAATTATCTGATCTATAGGATGATCCTTTTGAAAATATTTTGTAGTTACCTTTTCATTCTCTTCTTTTGGCTCTTCATCAACAATCTCTTCTTCATAATCTGATTCATCTTCAAAGTTATCTCTATCAAACTTAACATGTTTCAATTCTTCATCAATCTTGACATTGATGGTTTCTACAATTTTGTGTAGTCTTTTGTTATAACATTTGTAAGCTTTGCTTTGGGTGGAATATCCAAGAAATATTCCTTCATCATATCTACAATCAAGTCTTCCAAATTTTATTCTTCTCTTTTGATGTAGCACTTGCTACCAAACATTTTGAAATACTTGACAAATGTAGGTATGTCGTACCACAATTCATAGGGATTCTCATCATTGTTTACTCTTATTTGAACTCTGTTAAAAATATATACTACATTATGAACTACTTATCTCCAATACACATAAAGTAATTTTTCCTCATTCAACATTGTTTTGGCCATCTCCTTGACTGTCCTATTCTTTCTTTCAACTACTCCATTTTTTTGTGGAGTTCTTAATGCAAAATATTACCTTTTGATCCCATGCTTCTCACAATATTCAATGAATTCACTTGATGTGAATTCTTCGCCTCTATTTGATCTTAAGCATTTGATTCTCCTACCTATCTCCTTTTCAACCATCTTTCTAAATATCTTGAACCTTTCAAATGCTTGTGACTTATCCTTTAGAAAATTACCCATGTCCTTCTTGAGTGGTCATCAATTAGCAAGATGAAGTATCTTTCACCTTTCAATCCTCTTGTCTTTGTAAGACCACACAAGTCAATATGAACCAGTTACAAGGGTTTTGTAGTTGAGTATTCTTTTATCTGGAACTTAACCCTTGTTTGCTTTCCTTTTTGACATTCTTTGCAGATAGTGTTTGCAAGCTTAGTTATCTTAGGCATGTTCCTTACCAACCCTTTTGAGCCCACTTTCACAAAATTGTCAAAATTAACATGCCCCATTCTCTTGTGCCACAACCAACTCTCACCAATTTGACTTATCAGATAATTATGACCTTTTACCTCACTAAGATTATAAAGGTTAATGTCAGTTCTTACTCCATGTGTAATTATTTTTCCATTTTTCCTTATCTTACAACCTTAAAAATTAAATGTGACCTTGTAACCATTGTCACACATTTGACTTACACTCAAAAATTTCTTTAAACCTTCAACATAAATAACATCCTTTGTATGTAATTTACCATCTATGCTCAATGTTCCTTTACCACAAATTTTCACTGTAGTATTATCACCCAAACTAGTTCTGAATCTTCCTTACATTTCTTAAGTTGGATGAATGTTCTCTTGTCTCCAGTCATATGCTTGGAGCAACCACTATCTATTACCCACAAACTTTTCTTCTTTGCATGAAGATCAGTTTGTGCAATCATTGATTGTGTGGGATTCTACTCTTTTTATTTCCACACCTTTTTAGGTTTCTTCTCTACCTTTTCTTCCTTCTTTCCGGGGACTCTAGACTCTTTATTTACTTTAGGAGGTGTGTTCTTATTTTTCTCATTCTATATATTTTGTCTTATAAATTTTATTCTAAAATTCTTAGTTATATGACCAAAATTGTTACAATTATAACATATTACATTCATATCAAATAAAGGAGCAAATGGATTTTTTTCTTACAAAAATTGTACTCCTTTTAGTAACAACTCTACATTCTCTAGTCCTATGACCAAATTGATTACAAGTATAACAATACCCATAGAAGTATGAAGAGTACCTAGTCATAGCATTTCCTCAAGTAGGATGACGGGGTCTTCTTTGTCCTGGCTTCTTCAAAATTTTCACCCTTGTGAATCCATCAGCATCAGTTCTCCTTATATTTTGCTTCACATTCTGGTGATCAAGAACTAATTTGTTATTCTTCTTATCTGCAACATGCTTATTTTATTCTTCAACTTTCTTTATCTCAGTAGTCTTCTTTTCCTCTTCAAAGGTGTTCTCCCTATAGGTTTTCTCACCATATGTACAAGATTTTTCTTCTACTCTAAATCTCTCATAAAGTTTTATAAATGCACTGGTAAAAGTAATCTTTCCTTTCTCAAGACCTAAACCAAAATTTTCTTTGTTAGAAGGCTTTTGTATGCTTATTAATACATCAAGAATCTCCAAGCCCCCCTTCAACTTCATGCCTTTTTCTATTTGTTCTCTATCCTTTTCCAAACATTTCTTTAGGGAAACTATCTCTGCCTCTAGTTCCTTCAACTTCATGCCTTTTTCTATTTGTTCTCTATCCTTTTCCAAATATTTCTTTAGGGAAACTATCTCTGCCTCTAATTTCATATATTTTTTGACCCAAACTGTAGTTTAGAGTTAACTACATCTTCAATTCTTTCGGCTTCCTCCACTTGTATCTTCAAGATCACCACCAAATCTTCAATATTTTTGGTTAGCTTTTCAATCTCTTTTTGTTCAAGCTTCTTCTGATGTTTATTTAATTTTCCTTTTTCATATTATCAATCTCCTCTCTTAGGTTATCAATTTCTTCTAAGGAATAGATTAGTTCTCCTTCAAGGTAAACTTCTCCTTCTTCTTCACCTTCCTCACCAAGATTCTCAAAATTTCCATTTTTATGTTCTTCATATTATTTTTCCATGAAAAGAAATTCATTTTCTTCCATCACAAAGGCATAATCTTGTTCATCATCTGAACTATCACTAGCATCAAATGAATCACTTTCCCCTTGTATGTACAAACCCTTCTTTTTCTTTTGAAATTTTTTCTTCTTAGGAAAGTAGGGTTTCTTATTTTTACTATCTACTTCTTGTTCAGAGTTATCCTTTTTATTGTAAGGGCATTTAGTAGCAAAATTTCCTACTTTACCACAGTTAAAAAAATTAAAGGGTAAGTTACCTCTATACTTGCCGAAGCCTCTCTTTAATCTTCTGATGAAGTTTGCTTCTTCCTCATCAGTCTCTCCATGTTTAGGTGTGGAAGCTTCTTCCTTGTCCTTCTTGGATACTTCAACCTTCTCCTTGTTGGTAGACTTGAATGTAGCTTCTCTTTTGAATGACTTGGCATTTCCCATCCTCATCTCATATGCGGTGAATATGCCATGTAGTTCATTAAGAGTGAGTTTATCCAATTATCTTGCTTCCTCTATTGAAGGTATCTTGGAGTCATTCTTGGATGACATAGTACTTAAACCCTTTCACACAATGACTGAATATTTTTCTTCTTCTCCAAACCCTTTGATTGAGTTCATTGTTTCATCAAATTTGAGAAGATAATCTACTATATTTTCTTCTTCACTCATCTTTAGACCTTCAAACTTGGCTCTGAGAATTTATAGCTTAGCCAAATTCACTTTATCATCTCCTTCATAGATGCCTTTCAAATTATTCCAGACATCATGTGTAGTATTGTAATGCATTACTTTGACAATATTGAGCTAGTCAAACCACAAAGAATATCATGCTTTACCTTTGGGTTGTTCTCATAGTCTTTATTTCCTACAACATTAGTAGGAGCAGTAGCCAAAGGTGTATATCCATTCTTAATTGACATCCACACATCAAACCATAAGGATGCCAAATATGTCTCCATCATAATACTCCAGAAAGAATAATCTAATCCATTGAAATGAGATGACTTGTTTGTAGATGAACCCTCTTGACTGGCCATTGTGTTCACTTGTCCAAGATCTACTTGAGTTGATTAAGCTTCTCCTAGGGAACCAAGGCTCTAATACCAATTGTTGGAACACAACAATCTACTAAGAGGGGGGGTAAATCAGTAGACCGTCAAAATTTAGCCATTAACAATTTAAACTGATTAATTCCTTTTAATCCCTTTAGTATAGATTGAACTAAGTATGTAGAGAAATAAACATGTACACACAATAAATCATAACATAGGATATATGTGGAAAACCAAAAATGGTAAAAACCATGGTGAGAATAGCTGCTAGGATCTCTTATCCTAATCTAGCCTCACAATGAATATCTTTTGAGTACAACGTCTAAGGGAACCAACCCCAAGGAGACACCAATCCCCTGGTTTTAGGAGCACCTACTCCAAGAAAGAACGAACTCCCTGCACTGAGCACCTACCCAGTTATCTAATGGCACCCACCAATTAGATTTACAATGAAACAATTACATTTTTTTCTATTGAACACATTTCAATGTTGCAACCCTATTTGTAACTACTCAATTCTTTGTTGTCTCTACAAAAAAATTATCTTCCTTGAACCTCTCTCTGTTCTACAACTCTCTTTGTTTTGCACCTTGAATGTTAACCCTAATAAAGATCTCTATTTTTTTTTGGCTTTTACTCATTCACATACACAACTTTACATCTTTCCCTTTTTCTATTAATGCATTCTTTGTCTGCCTCAACAACTCACACATACACTGCTTTGCTACACTTTCCTTTTTCTATTAGTGCATTCTTTGTTCTCCTCAAGAGATCACTCTACCTATAGCATACATCAACACTCTACCAAATTCAAGTTGTCTATTTTCTCATGACTTAACCAGCAAGGCATTAATTCCTCGAGCCACACATTGCCTATTATGATTCATTGAATTTTATAAAACATGGAAATTTGTAAAACCCTAAACCTAATATGCATTTAATGCATTCATTGTGTATCTAATTTGATTCAAATCTTTGATCTCTTTTACAGTCTGTGTCATCGCTTTGCAAATCACATTGCCAATTAAATTGGTTGTTTGAGCAGTTGGACCAATTAAATTTGTTCATAGTGTTGGTTTATAGTGGAAACCCTTGTTCACACCATCATAGCCATTTGAGATCTTCATCTATAAATTGTAATCATTGATACGTAGTCTTCATGCCATAATCTATCATTCCTCATTTAATCTTTTATCTTTAAAACACAGTCATTCGATTAAACTTCTTTTAACTGACACCGTTCGATCTCCATCGTGTATCAAAATTATGCCTGGGGTATCGACCTTCATTTCCACAATGTGAAGAGATACTGCAATCACCGTTCAATCTCCATCGTGTATCAAAATTATGCCTGGGGTATTGACCTTCATTTCCACATTGTGAAGAGATATTGCAATCACCGTTCGATCACCAATGCTCGATCGCTGCCATTGAACTCCATTGGATCTTGCTTGGCATTGTTTTATTCATAATGGTGATGTGAATAAATGAGGTGATGTAATTGAATGCAGCCGAATATCCCTTGGGACACATGTCCTTTTCCCACAATCTTGTAGGGCTAACTAGGGACCCACCGAATCTTTAGTGGGACAATGAGATGCTACCATCTATCTTGGGTGATGGCATACTCCACCATCTTTCATATATCACATATCGCTTAACTCCCCTTTGCTTCACAACAATGATGTGAAGCACTGATGTGATACAACCATAACTTTGACACATGTTCTTGTTGATGTCATCTTCCACTACCAAAACCTTGTCACTTTTTTCAGTCCCACTATACACTTGTCTCTTGCTCGTAGTCCCACAAGGGAAAGATGAGGACCGACCATAGACGTCGCAGGCTAGTGGGAATCCATTTGATTTGACCAGTTTGATCACAACCATTGATCAACTTCAAGGGCATATCACACATCGTAGTTTAGACATGGTCATGATGAACACAAATAGCGATGTGAAGAGTCGTTGCACGATGCACACACCTTGCCAACTAGTAGCACTAGGTAAAGGGGTTGGCCATCCAAATGACACCAATGGTTTAAGTGATGAATTAAATGACCTACTACTGTTTGTACACTATCAACACCAAAATATAAGGATAGTTCATCGCCATGATTGCAACACTTAGGGTTTTTCTGCAAAACCCTAGCTTGATTAGAAAGCATAAATAAATCATTTATTAGCACATTCCACATCCTCTAGTTTTGTAATTCACACTTCTAAGAAGCTCTCAAAAACCCATATCAAATTTGGCCTTAGTTTACTCCTCTAACTTATGGAAGTGACTTCTACAATAGCATGACAACATTTCATGACAACTTTGTAACTTTTGAGTAGTATTGCAATAATTATAAAACATGCTTTTCTCTCCATCATTATGTACCAAATCTTCTCGACATTTGATCCACTAAGCACAATGACATCCATGCATCCACTGATCTACCTTTTAACATCAATGACAAAATTATGCCATCATGCATTAGCAGAATATTAACATGTGTGGTTAAAAAGATTTTATATAATTTGGCACAATCCATTGCCAAGGTTGTCCCATGTATTGGTGCCCAATTTGACTATGCCTAATTATTTTGGAGTCATAACCCCTTATGCATTTTGGCCTTATTTATCCCATCATATATAATTGATTTGAGATAATTCCTAATGGTTCTCCCTTGGTCAAATTTTGCATATGTGTTTCCCCTCATCATCCTCCACATCCATATCATGTGATGAAAGTTTCATAATTCAAAATAATTCTAAGTGTGGAGGTTTTATGTTCAAATTCTATATGTTGTACTAAATATTGGAGTTTCGGAGTTTCCTATCCTAGCATACCTTTCCCCCAACCTCCCCTATTTCCCTTGTCTTTGGATCCTTGCACTCTAACACTTAACACCATTCTATTTTTGAGTTTTGATTTTATTCATTCCTTTACTTACATCCTTTATGGTATTAGTTCATTGGTATCCTCAATCTTTGACATTTGAAATTTCCCTTTAGTTATTTTTGGAGTTGGAGATGTAGACATACTTGTAACTTTGTTACTTTTGGTATGAGTTATAAAGTATCCCAACTCTCAATCGCCAACATTTTGCACTCTGTCATTTTACCAAGTTCATGAGTTCACACATATATTTACTTGCATGCTTTGTGGGATGATTTCCTTGGTATCCCTAATCCTCAACTCTTGATATTTCCTTTCATCTATATTTTTAGAGTTGGTGAATCAAAGATATTTATTTACTTTAGGCATAAGGTATCCCTAATCCCTAATACCTAACAACCTTGAAACTCAATAGAACTTGCATTTTTCATTGTTCAATCTCACCTACCTCCCTACATGACCCAAGTCATCATTAATGACTAGATTTGATGCTACAACTACTCCAAGAGGGTTTTCTTTCCAAAAATAGTTTTTCATATCAAGGTCATGAATTCACTGGTAATTCCAATCATGGAGGATGAAAGCGTCATGTCTCATTAATGTGATGGTTATGTTTTTGATGTAGATCGTTTCTGCACAAGATCTAGGTCACCATTTCAACATATTTCATTAGATTTCATATTATTTAACATGCCTTATTCATGACTTGTAGTTCCTTCTTGATTCCTAAAGAGAAAAGGAAACCAACAAAGTGTTATATATTCTAGTCCATTTTCCATTACAAACTTCAATAATTTTCTCTCTTCCATGCAACTTCAAGCTTAAGGAGCTTCTAGGGTTTCAAATTCTACCAATCTAGTTGCCACAAGAGTTGCATATTTTTTAAGTATTAGGGAGGTTAATATTGTAAATGATTCTTATATTTAAATGTATCCATAATTTTGTTTGTGTATATGTTTGGAAATTATAACTTAGGTTTTCCTCTTGGCACTTTAGTAGTATGAAGTCATTTCTTCAGTCATGCATTACTCATATTTTTTTGTGATTTCCATGTGTTGTCTTTCTTGGTGTATAAAAAAAATATACACTAATGAATATGCACCAATCTTGGAAGTAATGATCCACCATACACTCAAATTGAAAATATCTTATAGGAATATATTAGGAGTAGGAAGTAATTTTTATGCATCTCATGATTCAATGGTCCATCCAGAGAAATATCCATAGTGAGAATTGAAGGTTTTATCCTAGAGAATCGTGGTTTGCATACTCACATCTTATAGATGTGCAATGATGTGCTTATCAACATAATAAGAGATCTTATGAAAATTAGGCTATTATTTGGTCTAGTGAACACTTTTGGGACCAAGCATAGATTAGGTACTACTAAAATTTTGTCTAATTTTATATATTCATTTGTGATCAATCCTATTAAGGATACCTCTAGGGAAGCCCCCATTGGGTCTAGATGAGCCTAAAGTGAAGGAAATATTATCCACTCTTAATAAAATGGTCTAGTGTTTGCATACCTAATCATAAGTTCAAGGTTTATTTCTCTAATTTGACACCCTTGGTACTTAGAGAATGGCTCAGATTTAGGGATTTAGGAACCTACAACTCTAAGAACCAACACCATGGTTTATTGATTCTGAATAGAGAAGTTTTTCGCCAACTTGATATAAGGTTTTTGGAGCTTAAGAACCTTATGCCTCAATTGTATAAATTTATTCCATATATTTTAAAGTATTTGAGTGAGGTCTTGCAAGTAGAAGAAACTAGATTCACTCTACCTTATCTTAATTATTGACTGTTAGTCTCTTTGAGTACTTAAATTATGGTTCCTAAGATGATATGTATTCAAATGGATGATAGTACATCATAACCTATGAAATGGAGATTTTTGAAGGACTTAATGCTTGGTTCTTGTGTAAAAAAGACATTAGAGAAGGGAATGTCCAAAATTTTCCAAAAATCAATTCCTAGACCTATGAGTAATGAATCCTTAGGTTATAATCATAGGTGGGTAGTTAGGGTTGCTAATAATGTATGTACTAAAATAAATGATATTTATTTTCCTATTTTGTGATAAACTTGAGTTTATGGAAGATGATTCTTTGTAAGGGAACCCTCCTACTCTAAATTTAATGAGATTGAACCACAAGTTGCTATAGAAAACAAGGAAGAGGAGGACTTTTCCCCAAGTATTATAAGTTCTCTATTGGAAGAGGACTATGTTGTTATTCCTATGGTTCAAGTTTTTAATAGTGTGAATAAAGAGGTTGAGGGGACTACCCCATAAATTTTTAAACTAAGAAACAATATGCTTGGGAGAGATTGAGAGATAAATAAGAAATTTAAAAACCAAGAATGTTAATCTGCCCCAAATGTTTTTTTATATTCAGGTCTTGAGTTAAATGAGGAGCAAGCATACACTATCTTTACCAAAAATTTCAAAGAGGAAGAAAGCTAGCTTAGATTGTGCAAACCTTATTTTTCATGAAAATATAAAATGTAAAAGAAAGTCCTCTAGTGGAGGACAACAATAGAGCAAAACAATTAGACCATGATTCTAACAAGTTAAAAATTAGTAAAAATTATAAAGAAAAAAAGTTGCCTAAATGTTTTGATATATTTTACAAGAACTATAAGCTCCCTACCTATCTTGCTTCTCATAAATGATAATTTATTGTGCTAGTTTGAATGTTAAGGTTTATAGTCCTCTCATATAAAATACATTCTAAAAAAATTATCATAATAAGAACCCTAATGTGGATTTTCTTTACTTGCAAGAAACTAAAGCAATGGATTTTCAATTAGAGTTAATTAGTGTTAAAGATTTGTTTAAAGACAATCTATTTTAATTCTCTACTCAACATTTTAAGAGTAATAGGGGAGAGGGGCCCATAGTGGAGCAGGCTTCAATAGTGGGGATAGAAGTAGTGCTCAATGGACCTCATAGTGGAGCATCTTAATATCCAATTGCAAAACAATTTTGATCCATAAAGTACACAAACTGACAAATCATGTGATGCCACATCAACGCACCAATAAAACATGACTTAGTGCACCACTATCGGTCTCACTTTTTTTTTGAACTTTTTTTGATACCTTAACAAAAAGCATGCTGATTTGGCATCATATTTGATGATGTGACCCTAAAATTAATTTTTTTAAGCAAATGAATTGCCAAATAAGCTGCTGTACAAAATTGGGACTGATTTGAAATTCCATGTAGAATTTTGAGAAACACAAAGTTAGGATGCTCCACTATGGACCCCTCTCCCCTAGTGGGGATACTATTTTATTAGATTCTAAATGGACCTTTTTATAGTAGATAGTGGCTCATCTCCATGTAATAGATAGGTTTGAGTTATTCTTAAGAAGGATAAAGTGAATTTTGGTATTTGTTCTATGCATGATTCTAATGACTACAAAGAAATATGTGAAATGTGGATGTGGGTTTCCATTCTTTCCCAAAAGTTCCTTCGATGTTAGTAGGGGATTTTAAGATGATTAAGCATAAAGAGGATAGAGTGGGTAGAAATGAGGGCATCTAAAAAGCTAACAAGCTCTAGATTATCAAGCTACATATAAAAGATTTAAAAGATTTCTCATCCTAGTTGACCCTTTGGAAAAGAAGAATATTAATAATAAATACATTTAATTTATCTAGTGCAATAGCTAGGTTCTAGGTAAAAGAATTTATTCAAGGTTGGATACCTTTTATGCTCATAGCTTAGATTACTTCTCATTCAAAAATAATATGGGTAGTAATTTGGTCTAAGTGTTCCCATACACTATGTTTGGATTATTCTCTTATTGGCGTATTCATTAAGATTAATGAAAATTTATCAAAGGAATCTTGTAATAAGAATCAATTGTTAAAGACTAATGCTTCAATACTTAAAGATAAAGACTATTTGAATGACATTTATATTGTTACGATATTAATAGAAATATCCTTGGTGATAATTTTTCTATTAATAGATGACATAATCTCTACTCAAAAAAATCTATTTAGAACTTTGGGTAAGACAAAGACATTGGGTAGAAGGTGAGTTGAGAATAACTTGGAAGAGCAGCTTATAGAGCTTGATATAAAGATGTAGAATGATGAGAGTGACAAGACTATTTATGAAGAACTGGTGAAAAAATAGTTGAGTTGCCTACAAAATTATAAGAACTAACGGCCAATAGTTAGGACTAAGTTGAATTGGCTAAAAGGAGGGGACAGGGCATCAAATTTTTTTAATATTATAAAATCTACGCAAAATAAGGAGAAAATTGGTCCTATCAATATTGGGGAGGTTTTGACTGATAACAATGATATAATGAAAGAATCATTTCAAAGAAATGT
Source organism: Sequoia sempervirens (assembly GCA_007258455.2). Lineage (NCBI taxonomy): Eukaryota > Viridiplantae > Streptophyta > Pinopsida > Cupressales > Cupressaceae > Sequoia > Sequoia sempervirens. The sequence goes on along the minus strand of VDFB02270651.1, from coordinate 13,158,776 downwards.
TAGAAGTTATTTTCTTTAGAGGATAATCAATAGTGTTCTGAGGTAAGGAATTTTATAAAAGGGTCAATCAAAAAAATGTTAATGAAAAATATTTTGAAGAGTATAATGAAAATATTTCCAAGGATGAAACCATTAAGACAATTAACTCTTTTAATAATGACAAATCTCTTAGAGTTGATGGGCTCCCCATTGAATTATATAAAGCTAACATTGATTGAATTATTGAGGACCTTTTAGAGGTATATAATGAGGAATTCAAGAAAGGTTCCCTTGGAATTAATATCAATAGAGTTGTTACCAATCTTTTATCTATGGGGACAATTCTTTCATTAAAAACTAGACGCCAATTAATTTTCTTAATTATTCATATAAGACTCTTTCCACACTCCTTTCATTAATATTATTTGATATCCTCACTAAAATTGCATCAATGAATCAAATTTGTTTCATTAAGGGCATACATATTTTGGAGAGCTTGATCACTAGTTGGGAGGGGCTTAATTGGACTGAGCAATCTGAATAGAATGTTTGTATGATGTTAGATATTTAAAAGGTATATGATAGAGATGGATAGCCTTTTATTCTAACTATATTGGAGTATTTTGGTTTTACTAGGGTTTTCTATAGATGGATTGAGGTTTTGTTCAAGTATGTGTCTACTCAAATTGACATAAATGGGTTCTTGACTAATCTTTTTTTTTTTTGAGGTTGATTAGGTAAGGTTGTCCTCTTGCCTATACTTTGTTTCTCATTGCTACTAATGCCTTAATTTTCCTTTTGAAAACTATTTTTCTCATCCCTCCATTTAGAGGCATCTACTTGCCATATAAGAGTAATCTTCTTAATGCTCAATTTATAGATATCGCTACTTTGTTTGTTGAGATCAATGAAGATAATTTTAATAATGTGTTGAACATGCTCAATTTGTTCTATAAAGACTTAGGAGCAAAAGTTTCTAACAGTAAATCCATTATTTGAGTTAGAATGACTCCTCTTGATTAGCTTAAAGGTAATGAGTGGTAATGGGGGATCTTAATAAAATTGCGAGATACTTAGGCATCCCATTTTTAGTTGATCCTTCTCTAAGGGACATGTGGGAGAGCATGTTTAAAAAATTGAAAATAAAAATGTGAAATGACAATCTCACCTCCTTTACATTGTTGGTTGTCACAAAGTCTTAGCTTCTTATAGTATTTATTACTCTTCTGTCTAGATATTTTGTACTTGTCAAGTGGGTAGAGTTAATTTTTTTTGAGATTTTCTTTGTGATCTGGTGGGAATGGTAATAAGAAGAGGCATGCTATTAATTGTCTTAGTGTTGTCTCCCCAAATAGTGGCCTTGGTCTTAAATGTATTAAATTGTAAGGTGTCACTCTAGCAACTAAATGGATTCTTAAAGTTTTTGATCGTAATGAACCCTAGAAAGTGTTGGTTATAAATAATACCACTCTTTCAAGGCCTAAGAAAGGTAAATATCATACTACAATATTGCACTACATCCTCATGATCTTCTAAAAAACATATATCAAACCATTTGATTTAGCATTTGGAGGGCATGGGAGAGTGTTAAGTAGTTTGTTAGAAACAAGGATGCCTTCATTAGATCAAAGGGGGTCTTCATTGCTCATAGGTCCATATGGTTAGTTTGGATTGGAAGAATAAATTCCTTGCTCTTATCCAAGGATGTTCTACTAAGAAATGGGCTTCCCAGGGGATCATTGATTTTAAGGACATTTTTTAGGATGGATGGTTAAAGAAGTGGGAAAGGATGCAATATGAGTTTGTCATTTCTAGTAGTTACATAAGGGCCTTCTCAATCTTAAGGAAAACTTTTTATGAGATAAATTTTCAGTTTCTCTAAAATTTAATATTGAGTTGGATAATATTTGATGGGAAGATGGTTCTACCTTCCCAAAATTTTATGAAGTAAATTTTCAGTTTCCCTAAAATTTAATATTGAGATTTTGGATAATATTAGTTGGAAAAATTGTTCTACCTTCCCAAAAATGTCTGTTCTTGCTTGCTGATACTAAAAAAATATATTTACAAACTAAGCTCCAATTGAAAGCTTGATTGGTTTGTTGAAAAATGATGTTGTATCTTTAATACTGTTTGGTCTAATGTGGTTGAGCCTAAGAAAGGTTGTTTCAGGTGGCTTTTAATTCTTAAAAAACAGCTACCTATTAATTCTGATTTCCCTTCTTTAAGTACCCCTTATAGAATCTATGATTTTTTTCGAATGTTTTTAAAGTTGTGGTCTTTGTTCTTGAGTGATAGTTTGGGATGGGATGTGAGATAGTTTTACTTGGCATGAGGTGTTATTTGGGTATGTACTTGAGTTTAGCAAGGATCTTAAATTTTTTTAATTGGTTTTGACTAATGAGATCTTGTAGCACGTCTGAAAAGTAAGAACTTATGAGGTTTTCTAAGACAAAAGGAGATGCCTTATTTTACAATTTTTTTATGCAGATCTTCATGGTGTTGGAAAATCTAAAAGATAGGTTTTTCTTCTTACTGGAGGAGGGTCTAACTAAGGTATACTTTTAGCCTCATGACAGGAGAAAGTTAAATGGAAAAGAACTTGAGTTTGAACATGAGATATAAGACAGCATAATATCAGCATTCCTGAGGAGACAAATAGAGTTAATGCTGTTAAGAATGTGCAATTTAAAGCTATAGTTAAGGATTTGGAACGAGAAGACAAAGTTGAGCCTCAGATTGGTACCTATGAATTTGATATGCATCACTGTAACACAATAAAAAATGCTGCTGGGAATAACATTCTACTCTTGTGGTTCCTGAGTTTTGGGTTTTGATAAAGATGATACTATCTTCAGATGGTTCTGAACAGTTAATTGGTTAATTTTTTGTTTCATTTTGGTGGTGACTGCTAGTTCGTAGCTTTTAATTGTTGTCCTTACAGTGAAAAGTCACCGAAAATTGTAACCTGTCTTGTTTATGAACAATCTTCAATATAAAAATAAAACAAAATAAAATCTATTTAGTCTTGATCATTAGATCATTGTCTATGTATAACATGAACAAAACAACAAAGATAAGAATGTGTAAAACATGTTCATTATCTGGATTCTGTATATTTCTTATGCACGTTCAGAGTGCTCAGACTTATCAATATCATTCTCTATCTCTGTCAATGCTTCATATATAGCTCATAACAAGAATTTTGTGGTGGATCGGAGCTCTTGCATTGGATAATAATGATTGTCCGCTGAATACAGCCATGAATCACTTGACTGTCAGTTTCCTTTTTCTCAAAATGCCAGTTCATTTTTATACCTTTTCTTAATAAGAAGGTTAGGTTTACAAGGCGACCCTGAATTAGGTTTAAGGTTGTCTTAGTAGTTTCAATTTAGAATTGAAAACAATAGAACTAAAATTTGAGTAGAGACAACTGAGAAATAGAGATTCAGATTCAAATCAGGTTTACCTGAATGTCTAACTCAAAATGAGTTCAAATCAAATAAGAGGTACTAATGTTTTACAGTATCAGGTTCAATTTTTCTGAAAAGAAAGCAGTTCATGCAGATGGAGGTTATAATAGTACATATTCACGAGTCCACAGGTATTAATTCCTCCTTTTAATTTTTTTTTAAAGTGCACTTTTTACCTATACAATTGTAAAACTCAGTTTGCACACACTTTTTTGGTGAGGTGCTCTATTACTTACTGATCTGTGATAAGTTTTAATAAAGGCCTTAAAACATGCTGTAAGGCCTGAGTTTTGTTGGGGAACTATAGTAAATTTGGCTGTGTTTTTTTGTGGGTTATTCTTAAGTTAGGGTTATATTGTCTAATCTCTTGTGTGGTGAAGATGCCAGCGATGATGATGGAACAAATCTGTGAAAAAGTGAGATCTTAAAACCAAAGCCAAAACAAAACCCCTCCATTCTTCCATCCCTGATTTTCTAGCACAGAATGATGATGAAACATGGGTTTTTGTTGATCTAGGGGTTTCGTGAGGTCTGACTTGGTTTTGGATAAAAATCCGCTGTGTCTTAGTGGATATTTCTTTCGGCTTTTTATTTGTTGTCTTATTGCTTTTGGCAACAATGAAGCTTGATTCAAACAAAAATGGCTATTCTACTATGCTGTTTTATTTTATTTTTCAGGATTTGTTCTGTACCTGCATTTACGCTGCATATTCGGGCTTGATTGATGTAAAAGACGAGTTCACTTCTGAACAAAAGAAACACGAGGTAGACGCCCGCTCTTTGAAGAAGGTGTCAGCCCTGTCAACATCAAGACTGTGATATGCCCCGTGGGCCACCAGCAAAAAAATTCCACAATATGTCCTCATCCATTTGTCCTCTGATTTCTGCCTTTATTCTTCTGGTGAACTTGTGATCTGACCATAGGTAGGTATTCTTGTGCTTGACAGATACCTTACTGCCCTGCCTGTAAACATTTATTAGCACCATTTAGGTAGAAATTTGTTTAGTTGGTTACAGTGCTCTTATCTTCAATGATCTATAACGAATGGGTAGTTGAAAGATCTTTTTCATACTTTTACAGACACGTCTACCTAAATATCTTATCACAGAGCTTTCAGATACAGTGCTCTTTTCTTCAAAAAATTAATTAGTGGGTAGTCTCTGGTTAACCATGAACAATTAGTGGTTGTCTGTGATTAGGCCTGAATAGTTGTATCTGAACTTGAGCTTTAAAATAAACTAAACTATAAAATTATATTGGAAGGGTTTATTAAAAAATTAGTAAGAAAGATCTCGAATGAATAAATGAGCAGTTGTGACAGATGATTTCATTATAGGAGCAATAAACTGTTTTATATCCATTAATCATGTGCTGAAAATTTTGTTTCTTAAAGGAACCAGACAGTGATGATGAAGCAAGTTATCATAGACACAGATTGTAGTGTATGGACACAAATTTGAGCTTTTTGCTTTGAAGGGAGTCGGTTTCTTGATTTTATAAGTTATTATGTCTGCAACGAAGAGTTCCTGGGAAAGGAAACCAAGGAATGCATTGATAAATTACAAGAGCTTAGAGACAAAAACGTGGTTGATATTTAGATGTGAGTATTTCTTTATAAGTTTATATATGTAAGATAACTTTTGGATAACGGACTAAAATGGGTTTTGGTGAAACTCTTGTCCAAAGCTACCAACTTGCATTCACCACAATTCTAGTCATGTTGACCTACACGATGACAATGCACAATTTATACCCACTACTTAGATGTCCTATTACAATCAAGATAAACCCCATGAATGGATATATTATAATTATGATAACATCACAACCTAGCATAGTAAGATGTTCACAGGTTTCAATCATGTTCTAGTGTCAATGAACCTATAGTATGATCAACAATCACTTCTCATACAGCTTTATAAGCCATAAGATTATGTTGGGACTAATAGATGATTTAGATATGATTTCATTTTTGTTCCTCCTAAACTTTCAGGCATCTTATAGAGTTTAGTTAGATCATACCGGTATCACATGGCATCTCATATGTAACAAGATAATTGTACAATGGGGGCTCCAATCCACAATAAATATATGGTTCAATGGCCTAAGCTCTATCTTTTTAGGGCACAAGGGTGGCTATAATCCCCAATAAATATAAGGTTCAAACCCCAAACCCAACTACTTGCTAGGGATCGAAAGTTCATGAGCAAGTTGGCCTAGTGGAGGTTTGAACATAAGTGGCCATTGGAATGCCACCTAAACACCATTGCACTATTCCATAAATAAGAGGGTGGTGAGATATATTATTCCTCAAAGTTTTAACTTTTTTGAAAATAAAATTACAATAGACATAATTGAGACTTATCAAAACTGTATAGTTTTAGATTTTCTAAAGATCTATTACTTTTTCAGTAGAAGCATTCACCTAGATAAAATAATATTAACTCTAATTAAACACCATTGTTTCCATCTTGGATGAGTGTTTGCCTAAAATTAATTTGTAAACAATGTTTCATTCTCTTTAATGTGGGAATGGTAATTGTGCATAGCAATCTAATGAAACTTATACAAGTAAGATGCAAAGGAAAAGAGAGTTATTTCTAAATATGAGCATTGCATTTCTATAGAAGAACATCTATACCCATCTTGTATAGAAGTGTGTAGGGAAAGGGAGTGACCTAAGTAGTGTACAAAAATGATACAATGGTTTTAACCACCACCTTTGTTGACACTAGGTGGAAGCCACCTTTGTTGAGACTGGAGTGGCCCTACTTGAACTTGTTCTCCTCTTACAATCTACTCATCTTCTTCAAGGGTGTAGAGCTAATTAATGATGAGTGGTGGAATTGGGGCGGATGTGAATACATGATATCACAACCTACTCCTAATATCCAATTGCTCCCACAAATCTCCTAGGTACTCTAGAGAAAGAAGTTGTGGGGATTTTGTATGAGCTAGATGAGGATGTGTTTGATGGATGTGCTTGTTGTTAAGTACTTTCTTAGGTTGTGTTTTGAATGTTATTTTTTGAATGAGTTCGTTGTTGTTGAAAGTTCTATTTTTTTTATATTTGTGTTGTTTTTATATTTTATTTTATGAATGTGATGAAACACCATAACAATTAAACTAAACAAATAGTGAGAGACAAAATAAGTTATATTAGAAATACAAGAAGAATACAAAGAAAATGCATGAGCATGAAACATGTATATAGTACAACAAGGATTACAAACATACACAGACTCTTCTTCATAAATGAAACTAAAAAAAAAACTAGTAAAAGAAGTGTCTGATTGTACGTAGAGATTCCCTATGTGCAATCTACCCCAAGCAATTAACAAATCAATTCCCAAGATTACCAACTAACCATTTCTTTTGAAGGAAGATGTCATTAAAAATAATTGAAGAAGATGGAAACTTAACATGTAATAATGAGTTGAGCATACAAGAAGTAATCTACCAAGTGTCTATGAGTTGAAGAAACTAATGTTCCAAGAATAAAACCAACTAAAATCTAAGAAAATCCCTTTAGTTCTTAAGTAATTGGCCACCTACATGTGAGTTACTTGAGGATCTTAGACCATCCTCAAAGGATTAACTATCAACTATACGTGTATCCTTATAGAACTAAAAAATTAAAGTGCATGCAATTTAAAGCAACTAACATGAAGAATTCACACACATGGATGAAGAACATGGATCAAATTAGGAGCTTAGACACAATCCAATAGAAGTCCAATAATGTGCATGGTATTACCATCCATACCAAGGTTTGCTAGCGGCTTATACAACAACACGTAGAATGTCAAAATAAACATGAGAAGAATTTTGTGCACAACACATTCAGTAGATGGTGGTTAATAATCAAGCACATGGGGTGGATGAAATGATATATGAACATTGAGTTAAATAGGGACTAGAGGGAAATATTACTAATTCATACTTAATCCAAAGAGGATAAAGATTCAAATAAACTAGATCTACAATAGTTTTAGTAAAATTAATGGTATAATAAATGAATTTAAAAGATAAATAAAACAAAAATGTAGAATATACCTTAAAAAACCCTTCTTCTGGGAAAAAGCATCCTCCAAAGCACACCCAAAATATATTACTCATAAAAATTAACTCTAATACACTTTAAGTTGCAGTGCTTTAATGGAGATCAACACTATAAGTTTGGAGGAATTTCATTGCATAACCCTACATAAAATTGACTATATTATCTTCATCCCAATCACTCAATATATAGGCCAAGGAGACTTAGGAAACCATCAATATTTTACCAAAACCATAAGACAAGTCTTAGTCCAACTAGTCCAAGTTGGGCCCATGCACCCTCCTCCAAAAGTAACTTCTCCTAAAATAGAATGTAACTTATAATTTGATTGTTTTATCCCTATGACCAAGGAGGTCCAACATAAATCCCATACACTCTAAGATGAGGCAATATTTACACCTATACACCTCTTATAGATGACTATGTTTATCTAGTCAAAGATGTTAGTCATAGTCCGCCTAGTAACTTTTAGGCAATGACTTCTTGTAATTTTCATAAGACCATTGAAACATGGTAGAGAGTGCCAACAAAGGGATCTCAAGATTCCTTACAAGTATGATGTCATTTTCCATGTAGGTAGATAATCTAATCATAAACAAACTTTGTGAATAAATAACAATTGCAGAATAGATGAGTTTATTATAGTAGCAATAAACTATTTTATATACATTAATCATGTGCTCTAAATTTTATTTTTAAAGGAATATTTTGTCCAATGAAAAATCTAATCAAGAATAGTTCATTAGCTCCTTTTAAACCTATAATTCATCGCAACATGAGAATTTTTATAGATGTGAGACTCATTTAGAAAAGAAACCTCCAAAGTAGACTGATTTCCTTCCATTCTACCTATACTCAACTATGCCTAGGAAAAGGAAGAAATAGTACTAAAATCAAATAAACAAAATAAAAGGGGGTGATCTATGCCTAGAATAGATCAATTCTTCCTCTATCTTTCATAAAACGACATATAGAATCTATACGTTCATAGAACTATTATCAAGCACAATTCAAATAGTATAAATGACAACCAATATAGCTTTGTAATATAATCACAAGAAATCCCAAAGGTTTCAGAACGTCTATTCTAGGTTGTTGCTCCCACCCCCTTACCATAATGTCTATTATTTTGTCATGAAATATTTTACTTTAGAGGGTCGTTTTCAGTCGGTGCATGGGTATCATTTCCCCATCCTTAACCATATTAGGCACCTGGAGAAAATCAACTTACCCTTTTTTCTCCTCTCTTCTTTGAAATAGAGCCTAACTAATGGTGCTAATCCTCCCTTGCATCGGGGGTTGATTAGAGCCATCTGCAAGTACGTCCTTGACACCACCCAGCAAAGGAATTCCTTTCATAACCTGATTGAGAATCCAACCCCAAAAGTTATGTCAAAATATAATTTCTTAAAATTCAACCCCATTCCCTTGTCAAAGATACTTTGAACCCTTCCCCTAAAGTTGTGGACGCCTCATGGATGGCGCTCCTCAAAATAACCCTTGAAAAAAATTGTGTTGCCCCCCTCTCTTCTGTTGTCAATAAGAAAATAAAATTGTTGATAAGAGAATTGAGCTCAAACCCTCACACTATAACTATTTCGGATGATTAGGATAATAGCCCTGAATGTGGGTCTACTACCCATGTGGGTTGAAGGTCTACTCGTTTGGCTCTGGCAGCGTCCAAGGGGTCGAATAATAGCAAAAAATCTAGAAGTTCTGATGATAAGAACATGGAGGAGCCTTTGGAAAATAAAAAAGGGAAGAAGATTGCCAGGGAGGAAAGGGATTCCTCCTCTGAAGAGTATGTGCCTGATAGTTTGGGAGATGTTGGGCTTTCTAAGGATTAGGTGTCGGGATCCGATGATGTTGAAGATTCGAGTCAAGCGGAGGAAGAAGGAATAAATCAACAGGAGGAAGAGCATGATGTGGAGGAGGTAGAATGGTCGAAGAAAAAGGAAAGGCTACTGAAAACCAAATTGACCTGGTGGATATGGATGTTAACATGGGTACCCCTGGTAATGAAGACTTCTTGAAAGATAAGCAAGCATAAATGGAGAAAACAAGAATGGAAATGTTGGAAGAAAGAATGGAGCTTCTTGAGAAAATGATGCAGACAGAAGACAACTCTAACATGTTCTAGGTTATTAAGAATGCTATGTTGAACATCTGCAGGGTTATGGATGGGGTGATGGCTACTATCTCGGGATAGAGGAAAATAAAAAATAGCAGAAGAAAAAAGGGAAGAGGGAAGAAGTTGATCGGTCTAGGAAGATGGAAATCAAGGACAACCTCGACGATACAGTGGAGGACCTAAAGAAGGCTCAGAGCCTTATGGAGGATGCTTAATCCTCGTTTCTTATTTGGCTTTGTTGTTGGATGTTTGTTGTTAATAGGTGTTTTGGCTCTATCATGGAATCAAAATGGCTCAAAGCAAAGGGTATAGAAAGGTCTGGTTGGAGGGTGACTCTCTGAAAATTATAAATAATTTGAAGAATGCTTCACCTCCATCTTGGACTATTGAGGACTTGGTTAGGGACTCCATTGAAATCATCAATTCCTTTGAAATTTTTTATATCTCCCACATATTGAGAGAGGGAAATATGTTAGCTGATTTCTTCGCTAACTTTGGTGTTAGAGAAAGAAAGGAGTGGGATTTAAATGATCCTATTCCTTTTGAGGCAACAACTATTATTAAAAATGAATGCTGATTTTAAGTTGCTTTTGATCTTATTTTGCATTGAGTTGTGCATGTCCTTATTCATGTGGCCTAATTTTATGAATGAGGATGATTGGATTTATCTCATTCAAGTTTTAAGTATGGGGGACAACTTTCACAAGGATCGGAGTTCAAGTTCATCATTTCATATCTACCCTTTTGCTGGCTTCGCATGGATTCTGGGTGATATTCGTCTTAGTCTTCTATTTTATGATTCTACTCTGGGTGGTATCTATCTTAGTCTCTTGAGGTTTCTGCTTTGTGCTTGGCCTCTGTTTGTTAAGACTTCTACGATGGGTGGGGACAAAAACCGCACTGAGCCTAAGTCTTGCATTTCTCCTAAGCAAAGGAAGGAGGTGTGGGAGATTTTAGAGAAGGGTGGCTTAACTCTGTATATGGAGAAATTGCATGGTAACAACCCTCAAGTTAGTGATTTGGATGCTCAAGGGTGGAATGAGAGAACTCTGAATTTGGGCAGAAGGGAAGTCATAGTTGATGAAGAATTCATAGCCCAAATTACTGGCTTGGCTATGCATGGTATGAAGGTGTTTAGAGACAAAAAATAATCACAGGTTGTGATGTTTATTTTCTTTAAAGGGAAAGAAGTTGTTGATTTTAGGATGGCGAAGAGTGGTGGTTATCTGAGGAGCTCCTTAAAATCATTGTGGTGTGATGTTGTTGAAGAGATAATGAGGTATGTCACCTTGGAAGGTAGGTATACGGCGGTCAACTCTTACCATTTCCTTTTGCTTAACCATTTTTGGCATAAGAAATGGATTCCCTTTCCATAATACTTGTTGATGTCGCTTGACTCGGGGATTAAGGAACACATGAAAAACCCCAGAAACCCTGTCCTGCATGTGGGGTTAATTCTCCTGATCTATGAACACGTCAAAGTTCATGAGGTGCAAAAACCTCTTGTGTCCTTGAAGGAAAATATTGCTAAACCCCAGAAGGGGTATGAGATGGAGTTAGAAGAGGAAAGGGTTAGTAAAAAATCTAAGAAGAGGCTTATTTTGAACAAAGATTCTGAGTCTGATAGGGATGATGATGTTGATTATGTCCCAGATTTGTATGCCTCTTTTGAGGAGGGCCCCAATTCCCCAATTCTGGGTAAGACTAGGAAAAGAAAGTCAGATGTCAAAGAGGGCTATACATATGCAGTGATGAGGTGGTTGCGAATATTCATACTAAGGGGGTTAAGGACAAAAATGAACTTTATGGGGAAGCTTCCTCTCCTCCCCCAGCGACTAGACAATTGCAGGAGATTGAGGATGAGAGCCGGAAGAGAAGGGTGTTGAGAACTGCTAGCCAACTCTTGGAGAAGGGTTTCCCTCTTTCCTTGGCTAGAGGTATCTTTGGTGAGGCTTCTCCAAGTGCTAACATTGGGCTACAAAAGTAGGGGAAGGAAAGGGTTGTTGGTGGAGGACATACTGTGGAAACTAGCAAAGAAAATGTGGATAGGCTGATGAAAAGAAAGGCTGTAGTGGAGGAAATCGCCTGCTCCATTCGAAAGATGAAGACTCCTATCTCCACCAGAAAAGGTAAGGATATTTCTACTGATAAGGTTCATGTTAGTAATTCTGATGAGGACGTTGTTGTGGGGAAAGGGATTGAGAACTTTGAAAAGGAGGAGTTGTTTGATGTGTTGGGCTCGGCTCGTGAGAGTGCTAATGTGTTGTTTAAACTTTTTAAGTGGTTCTTCCATGAGATTAATAGGACTAATGTTAGAATTAGAGGTAATGCGAGTAAGGCTGAGGACCCTTCTGTCCAAAGCCAAATTGATGATCTATTGGACTCTCTTAATACTATGGCTAATACTATGGCGGAGGAAACCATCAATTTGAAACACAACTTGGAAGGGGAGAATCTTATCCCTTGGGGATAAAATGGATAAAATGTGGAATGTTGTGATCAAGAGTGGAGATGTCTCTAAGGTTTTGGGAATTTCTGACTTTGCTAAGGTGATATCCCCTGTGATTACTGTGAAAAAGAGAAAGGATATTGTGTCTACTGATGATACTACTGTTGTGGGTAAGTTGTTGGATGTGGATTGTGCTGGTGAGAAGGGTGGTGTTAAAGGTAGTGTTTTGAGTGGTGAGGTAAAAACTGGTGGGCCAGGGGTCAGAACTAAAAACATAATGAAAGCTTAGGGAGGGGCCTCTGGTATAGAGGTGTTTGATATTGTGGATGATGTGCAGAAGGTGGTTGCTAGTGAAGTGGAGGCTACAGAGATACTGAACAATATGTAGTGTTGTTGGTTGGATGCCTTCTTTTTGGCTTTTTTTGGCTGTTGGTTTGCTGTCGTTGGGTTGATTGTTGCATAATGTTATCTTTTTTTATCAGCTGCTTTATTTTGTAAAGGGTTTTGGGCCCCTTCAAAACCCATTTTTTACCTCCAATCAAAATAGGTGTTTTGGCTCTTTAGTTAGGTTTTTGTTGTTGCAGAGGCTCAATAAGCCTAAACTATTTGTATTTAAGTTTTATTTCCGATTTGAACATCAAGAACTTGTTGGGTACTTTAAATAGGTTATACCTATATAACCTTATTTTTTGGATAGATGATAATATGGTATGGTTAAAACTCTATTGGATTTTGGATAGGATTATATCTTTTGATTCAGTTGGTATAAGTTGATGTATTTTTTTTGGTTGGTTGGGTGAGGGGAAGTGGTTCTCCTTTTGGTTTTTCTTTCTCCTCTAATCTGTTGTTCTATCTGGATGTTGTTTCTCTAGTCTGTTTTGCTACTTTTGTAAGGGATCAGGGCCCTTTCCCTGATTAATCAATCAAAAACATAATCAAAATACTACCCATTCATAAGCAATAATAGATGAAGAAAAACAATAAGTCACATAATATATTGAATACTTCAAGGAATCACACAATTATATTCCCATAAAAGGCTTATAGAGTTTTGGAAAATTAAAGTCATGGTAATCTATGAATTACAAATGAAAATATTTAAGGTATAGTTATGAGAATGAGGGGGTTATATATATATATATATATATATATATATATATATATAAGAGAAAAATTTGAATAGTTAAAAATTTCAAAAAAAAGTGAGGTCAAAGGGATATCACAAAAAAATGAGAATTCTTTTTTTTTCCCTAATTTTTTCTCTAAATAGGTAACTTCAATATCTAGTGCATGGAAAAAAATTTGATGAATATGTTTTGAGTAATAATGTTTTAAAGTGAAACTTCACTAGAACGTCATAGTTTTCATGGGACGTAAACTTTTGTCTTATTTTTTTATCATTTAAAAAGAAACATTATACCCTTTTGAAGATGATTATTTCCTCTAGTGCACCATATATTTTCAAGAGTTTTTGAATGTTTTAATTTTTATTTATTTTTTAATCAACCTCATGTTTGATTATAAAAACCTACTTACAATAAATTTTAAAAAATTATAATAAAACAAATAAAAATATAAAGTAATAATAACTGGATTCTAGACTCTAAGCTCTACAAAAGAGTATTTTTAAATTTTCATGAATTTACCCATAGTTGGAGAAATTTATAGTTGAAGTTGAAGTTTTTTTTTATTTTCCCCAAAAGAGGGGTTAAGCTACCACATAGGCATCCACATAGACAATTTTGGTCAAAAGGATTTTGACCGAAACCCATTCGCTCAAAACATTACACTTAAATTTAAGAGCATTTCAAATTTACAATGGAAAAAAATATTTTATAGTTTCGAGCAAAAAGGTTTCACCTGAAACTATATGTGCCAAATATAGGCCATGTGGTTTTGAGTGAAACTGTTTCATTCAAAGTTTTTTAGGGTGAAACTATTTCACTCAAAACTATTTAGTTGGATGAAAGTGTGACACAAGTTTGTGTGTCTACCCAAGGTTTAATAAGACAAATTTTGCAAATTAACTTCTAGCTTGTCTATGAGAAACATATTCTTATTTATACAAATGAAACTAATTTTTGAACTAGATATGACTATAAATGCAACTATAATTCATGTAGAATTTACTTCCTTGTGATTTTGCATGTCATGGATCCTACCTAATATAGATCCTCACATTGAAGTGCATGTGCTTGTATGGACTCTAAATTGTAATAGAGGGGGTTTCATGGTAGATTGTATATTTTCATGTTGTACATGTGTGCTTCATATTCTAAAATCTCTACATGATCCATCATCCCTCTTTGTTCTCTTGAAGATTTATAGGTATTTGATCTTTAGAGAGGGCTAAATTTATGGCCATGTAAGGCTTGAATGTGATCTATGGGACCCTTTTGGCTTGATCAATGGTTTCCATTGAATTCATTTTGACACCTTAAAATCCTAATAATACTCACATTGGCTCTAGATCAAGTGTTGAATATTCAACATCCCAAAATTGGCAATTTGCTAATACAACTTTATCAAAGAAACTTTATGTCTTCAAGTGTTCAATGACACAAGTTTGTTGTTCAATCACTCAATAGTGTTAAAATATATTAAAATATTTATAAAATTCTTTTAGAATCAACATGGGCCATAGATGATGCCAAACTATCTCTATCTTGTGGGGATCCATGCTAACACAACTTCAAGGCATGTTTATTTTTCCTTTTCATTGGAACCTATGCTTTGCTTATCAAAAAATATCATTGATTCCCATTGCTTTGGGACTTTGATCCAAAATAGAAATAGATAAACCCAATGCATTTATATTTAATCATTAATCATCATTCTTTTATGTTTTATGCACATGCCTTATTCATTTGCATGTGGTGTCTCTTATTCAAAATAAATAAGGTAAAAGATTATCATATGGTGAATTTTCACTATAGTAATTGGTACCTCTCAAGGTATTTTCCCTTAAGGAAATAGATAGTCTAGAAGTTGTTTATTAGGCTATAGAGATCTTATTTGAAAAAAATAACATTAAAATAACAATGAATAAGAATTTATAATTAATTGCCTTGTGTATTCACTAGGGTCATTTGGAGCTACTTCCAATCTTATTATATTGGCAATTAATTTTTTTGAAAGGATGTAAACATCTCATTAGCTCAAATGTATTATTGTAAGAAAAATATTGTACCTTGTTGGCAACATTTTGTATCTATACTTAAAACTCTACCAAGGACTTGATAACCTTATAAACATCATTTGAGGTGGAAATACTCAACCATTCCTTGAAAATTGATTTATCATTCTTTTTGGTGTTAACAAGCCCCAAGAATTCATATTTTGATAGTTATATCTTATTATTATCTAAAAGAGATTGAATACTTTGTCGGACTAGCAAGTCATTGTGAATTTTCATATTTTTGATAGTTTTATGCAAGACCTTCATATGCATTTCACATTTTTGTTTTACTTCTTTATACAACATATCAATTATGATGCAGGAGAATCCCACTAAAACTTACCAAATTTCACCACATAATATTATTTTAGATCACAAAAAATAATTTGAGCTCTACAATAGCTCATGTACATCATATCTAGATATCAATATTTTTGGATAAGATTATATAAAATTATTGTTGTTAGAAGATCATAGTTCAAAATAGTTAGCACTTAGTTCATTAGGCAAGGTTTGCAGAACCTTTCCATACCTCCTAGCATTTGAACCAACATATATCAATGCAATACATGAATAAAGGGACTTTCAACTAGAACCACATCAAATTTATTCAACACCCAATGCTTCATCAATGGATTTTGTCCACACTACAAGTTACACTAGACATCAAGATTCAAAACACCTTGTGGTTGATGAAGATAATTCCTAAACCTTGGAGCTATATAAACACCTCTCATATTTAGTTATAGTTAGTGATGAAGATAGTATAAAGTTAGTTAGCTAGAGAAGTTTAAAGAGTTAGATAGTGAGCGTTGGAGCTATTAGTAATAGAGTAGTAGCATGATAG